>CAKAOI010048551.1:0-13495 GCA_916701655.1 Sebastiscus albofasciatus
GAGAGGAGAGGAGAGGAGGAGAGGAGGAGAGGAGGAGAGGAGAGGAGAGGAGAGGAGAGGAGAGGAGAGGAGAGGAAAGGAGAGAAGAGGAGAGGAGAGGAGAGGAGAGGAAACAAGACATTTGGAAGGTTTCTTCAAAATAAAAATCCATGAAGAAATGAACAATCAGTAATACAGAGGGATGCTGGAACACCTGTTAGTGGTGAAACCTGTGGGGGGTGTTACCTGAGGGTGGTGTTACCTGTGGGTGGGGGGTGTTACCTGTGGGTCGGTGGTGTTCGGAGGTATGAAGGCGCTGAAGGACGTCCCGTTGAACGCGGTGGTGTTGAGGGCCGATATCCCCAGAGCCAGGTGTCTGGAGGTGATGTTGATCGACGGACCATCAAACTCGATCTTCTGAACCAACTCATCTACCGTCTTCAGAGCTCTGAGGGCGAGAAAACAAAATAAACTTCATTAAATTAAATTAAATTAAATTAAATTAAATTAAATTAAATTAAATTAAATTTAGGAATACAGGAAAAATCAGTGCAACAATGTTTAAGAGACGTGACGAGTATAGGAACGTATGATGAAGACAAAGTGCAGCAGATGGACTGTAGAGCGGAGTAGAGGGAGAGCTACAGTGTGACAGAGTGCATCGTACATCTCGGAGGTGGCGGCGAGCGCCGTCTCTGAGCTGGTCATGACGTTGGAGATGATGGTGACGACGGTGGAGGCCAGCGTGCTGTTGATCTTCGCCACGTTCACCAGCTCCTTCACCTTCGTCACCACTTTAGACACCTGCAGGCAGACGGAGAACAAGAAGAAGAGTTTATTCACGCTCTTCCTCACAGGAAGTCTGTTCAGAGCAGAGCCTGGACTCCCACCTCCTCATTGGACAGCTCGTTGTAGGTGATGACGGCGAGCTGCACCGCCACCTCAGCGGCGTTTTCTGCACAAAAACACACAGAACAAATGGTTCACATGAAATCAGCATGGTAATAACGTGATAATGCTCCTCAGTATGTGACTGTGTTATTCTGCTGAGTGAACTAAACCACTCATCAGTGTTTAACATCATCACCGGATAAATGTGTATTAACATTTGTACTCATTCTGCCTCAGTCTGAGGATCTGATTGGCCGGTGGCCGAGCGTACCTGCCGACACTTCGATGGTGTCGATGTCCGTGCAGTTACTGATGTCTGCAGCCGACCAATAGGACGAGAGGTTCTGAGCATTGAGCAAACTGAGAATGACAGAGAGGAAGAGGGGGAAGATGTGTTGCTTTAATGCTGGGGAAAAACTTCTGAATAACAAAGAGAAACTGTCCATTAAATAAAGTTTAATAAAATACAAAACTGCTTTTCAATGGTGGAATGTAACTTAGTACATTTACTCAAGTACTGTACTTAACTACTACTACTATTACTACTACATCTACCCAGCAGTACATCTATCAAAGTATCTAAAACTGTTTCCACATTGATGAACTACACCATCAAAATGTATTCATTAGTGAAAAACAATAACGTTCTATAATAATATGACTTTTAAAGGATTTATTCTGTATGATGAGTTCTTTACTTTAAATACTTTCAGTACATTTTGCTGATAAAACTGCACACTTTGCTAATGTATATAGTATGTTATTGCACACTTTACTAATGTATATAGTATCGTGCACACTTTGCTAATGTATATAGTACGTTATTGCACACTTTACTAATGTATATAGTATCGTGCACACTTTGCTAATGTATATAGTACGTTATTGCACACTTTACTAATGTATATAGTATCGTGCACACTTTAATAATGTATATAGTATCGTGCACACTTTGCTAATGTATATAGTATCGTGCACACTTTAATAATGTATATAGTATCGTGCACACTTTGCTAATGTATATAGTATGTTATTGCACACTTTACTAATGTATATAGTATCGTGCACACTTTGCTAATGTATATAGTATGTTACTGCACACTTTACTAATGTATATAGTATCGTGCACACTTTGCTAATGTATATAGTGGGTTATTCTATGTTTATATTTAGATTTGTTATGCTGGTTGTAGTAGTCAGGTATATTTATAGTGTATTCCAGTATTCTTTATATTTTGTATTCTATAGATATACACTCAGTGGCCACTTTATTAGGTACACCTGTAAAAATGAATGCAATCCAATAAAACAGCTCTGCCATCATTTCTACCTTTACAAAGATAATGATGTTCAGTTTTAATATGTCGATTCAACTGTATGTTTATATTGATGTTGTAGTTTGCAGCGGTGTTGAACTGGACTACATTATATTGAGAGGTGGTTCCAATATTTTGCCTTTTTACATGACGGGGAAAGAATATTATTTCAAGTCCATTCGAAACACCACTAATCCATCCATCCACCCATCCATGATCTAGTACTTAGTGTGTGTGTTACCAGGTCCTGGAGGTGCTCTGGTCCTTGTTGGGGAAGCAGGGCAGGTACTGGGTGACGGTGGGTCGGCTCTCAGGCCAGCGGTAGTGGAGCGGGTTCTCCTCTTCACAGTTTTCTGATAGAAAAAAGAAAATATTTCACAGTTAAATCATAACATGATGAAATACAAAACACAAGAGGAGGATGTGATAAACGGGAAACAAAAGAATAAATGAACGATGTAGTTTTTTTTACCGATTAATGTGACGGTAGTGGAGGCGGTCTGGAGCTGCAGGCCGGCCCTCATCAGTCCCTCCCTGCTGGTCAGCCTGGCGGACACCGCAGCCTCACCCAGACTCTCATTAGTGATGTAATTATAAACCAACAGCGCCCGGCACGTATAGCTGGACACCAGAGACAAGACGAAGAGATATGACGTGATCATAATAACAAAACAAGAAGACTTCACCATCTGACAAATAAAACATATTAATAATGAATGTTAATGTGTTACCTGTCTGGTTTTCCTCCGCTCTGTAAACCCGGCTGCACACTGCAGAGAGGAAATGTTAAAGAGACGATAAAAACAGCAGTGAGGATTTATTTTCAACCGTTTTTTCTACCAGAGAAATCTCTGATGTTGTTGAGATATTCTGCAGAAGATGTACAGTAAACCGCCTTGAGTTCAAAATGACTGTAATACACCTGTGAGGTCAACAAATGTCTAATTAGACACGTGGCAACAATTTCTAACCTTTAAAAAACTCACTATAAGAAACTTTATTTTATCGGTTAGTAAAAAGTTCTACTGATGTTATTTCAACTTAAATTTAATAAAAAAACTTAATTTAAAACTTTACACAAGTTTAATTTAAAATTAAACTTAAAAACTTGAACTTAAAAAAATTAAAACTGAAAAACTTAACTTAAAACTTAAAAATTCAATTTTTGAAAAATTTAACTTAAAAACTTAAAAAGCTTAAACTTAAAAAAGCTTAAAACTGAAACACTTAACTTAAAAATTTTAAACATCAAAGTTTAAACTTGAAAACTTAAAACTAAAAGAAAAAAAAGAAAAACTTAATTATTTTAAAGTTTAAAGTTTAAACATAAAAAGCTTAAAACTGAAAAACTTTACTTTAACATAAATCTTCAAACTTAAACTTAAAAATACTTTAAATGGTAAAACTTAACATAAAACTTAAAACTGTAAACTTAAAAACTAAACCCAAAACTTTGAACTTAAACTTAAAAACTTAAAAATGTAAAACTTAAAAAAGCTTGAACTCATAATTAAACTTAAACATTTTAACTTCAGGCTGGTTCTTATAGAGGCTGTCACATGATTAAAGAGTGTTAAATGGTTGATTTACTTCCTTGCAGGTGAAAACGAGCAGTAATATTTATTATGCAGACAGTATTTGACAGATGTGACATTGTCGTATACTATAAATAAAACGTGTTTTAGATAAATCTCTGCTGAGTTACCTGATGGAGTCTACGTAGACTGAATGGGTCCAGTTCTGAAAGGTCTGATTCAGCTGTAAGAAAAAAAACAAATCAGTCAGGCGACCAATGAAACAAGACTTTTCTGTTATCGTTGTAGTGAACGGCGGTCCTGCATGCTATTCTGTCTTTCAGAGGTTGTTGCAGGCTGAGTTTTAAAGCTAGAGAGAAGATACTGGTATCATATGAAACTAGAAAACCTAAAGGATCCATTGGTACCATGTTACAGGAGGAGGAAAGGAAAAACTGCTATTTTCAAAGGGGTCCCTTGGTAAAAAAAAATGCTGCAACAACTTATGAGACATAATAGAGGATGAGAAGGGCCATCACAAAAGTGTACATCATCATGTCATATGCTCTTGGACTTACCCAGAGAGCCACAGCTCGCTCCACATCCGCCTGCGTCAGCGCCGCGGCCTTGTCATCCACCACGAAAGAAACCCGGTAGAACAACCCCTCTGCGGATAAGAAGACGAGAGGAAAGAGAATACTTTAGTCTCACAGACTGCTTCTCACTCGTAATGGAAGTCTTTCTCTGTGGCACATAGCAGGAGATGATTTCGAGCCGTTGGAGCAAATTGAGTTATGTAAAAATCTAGTTTAACAGTGTAAAAATGACGGTGAGGAATGAGCTGGCTGACAGACGGGAGAGGAAGTCATTACGGTTTCTTTTCTTGGTGAATGGGAATGTGTCAGAAAAAAAAGCAGCAGGAGAACATGATTCACTATCTGACTGTTTCAGTCACTATTTAAAGGATTTCACACTTTGAACACGTCTGTGTGTCTGCAGTCTGACACCTCACACATTTACTTCTCAACCGCATAAGGAACTTCATCCTATAAAACAACGTATTCGTAAAAAAGATTAATAGTAAAAACTACTTTCTGTGATGATTAATATTAAGTTATGAAGTTTGTGACTTTCATGTTGAAAATCTCAGTAAAACTTTATTCTGTAACTTTCTAAATATGTTTCCTGGAAAAGGAAAATACATAAATCTTTCTTTTAGTTGTTTTGATTTCTTGAAAGAAGTGCTAAAATTTTTATTACTGGAAAAACTGAGGGTTCCTTTTAAACCTGCGCACATACGAACTCTGGTCCGTCTTTTTTATGTAATGTTTACAGATGCTTAACAATTTGTTAAAGCCGTATTAACCTTATATTATATAATGATGCATAATTGATATATATTATAGTATATAGTTTATTATATTAATTTACAAATATATACAGTATATAGTATATAGAATAATATTATATTATAGATGCTTAACAATTTGTTAAAGGTTTATTAACCTTTATTTTATTATAATATATTATATATTATTATTATATCATATAAATATATATAATTATGTATATTATATAGTTTATTATATTAATTAACAAATATATATATATAAATATATATATAGTATATAGTATATTATATTATAGATGCTTAACAATTTGTTAAAGGTTTATTAACCTTTATTTTATTATAATATATTATATATTATTATTGTATAAATAAATATATATAATTATGTATATTATATAGTTTATTATATTAATTAACAAATATATATGTATACAGTATATAGCATATTACATTATATTATAGATGCTTAACAATTTGTTAAAGGTTTATTAACCTTTCTTATATTATATTATTATATTATTACTATTATTATATAATTTATATATATATATATATTATATAGTTTATTATATTCACTAACAAATATAAATATAAATATATATATATACAATATATAGTATATAGAATATTATGTGTTCAACAATAAACTGTTAAAATAACACCAATTATAGCAATTACTAATAATTAGTAAACATTATTATCAATTTATTGTTTGTTAACAGTAAAATAACTATTAACTAAGTTCAGTTAACTATCAATTTACCATTTATAAATACCAAACGTATTATTGGGAACGTTTCTCTCCTGATGTGTTGAATTTAAGTGCGCCTGTACAAAAATTTTACAAATTTGCATATTAATTAATTTGAATGTGGACCGATATAGATTATCTATTTACTTCTGGCATTTATTAACATACTGTACATTTAATTTAGTGGGTTTATTGTTACGTTACTTTTTAACATTCAGTTTCTTTTTTCTGTTGCATTTAAAATTCCTACTTTTAGAATAAAACTTGATGTTCATTTGAAAAAATCTTTGGGTAATGACTTTTGATCTTTCATATTTCATAAAAGATTTCAGTTAAATCATAGATTGTTTTATCCTTTTTATGATAAAAGTTCTATATAGCAAATATTTTCCCCCTAAAGTTGTGTTAAATTCACATGGATGTTTTTTCTTCTTCTTCTCTTAACATGTAAATAATGTTGTTATTGACTTGTTGTGTCAAACATTTCTCCAAAAGTAGACAAACAAGAGGGTTGAGTCATATTTCCTTCCATGATAAGTCACTTTTATGGCTCCCAGCTCTCCTGCTATGCTTCACATTGGCCACTAGGTGTCGCTCCAGTATCTAAAATTGTTAGTAAATGCTACTGAAGGGGTCAACAGACTTCTTCTACTCCATCAGCTCTGGTGGGAGACCCTGCAAGCTGCAGACCTTTAGTGATTTTCTGAGTATTATTTTGGGGAGCAGCTGCAAACATTTCAACTAGCAGCAGTCTGTAAAATAGAGATGAGGTGTTTGTTATTGACTGTGTGAGAGAGGACGAGCAGCAGAGCAGGACGTCTCTACCAAGAAGCTGGATGGACTGAGACACTCAAAGGATGATTGTTTTGTAGGTAAAAAGAAAAATGAGGAGAGGAATATCAGCTAGAAAGTCTTTGGTTGATGTCGTAATGATGGACAGGAAACAGAGAAAGAGAAGTATACCAGGCTAAATACGACCCTCTGATTGGACAACCAATTGTAATGTTCTAAAAAGCTCCCAGAATCATGACGAACCAATCACCAGCCTCCAGGATCAGCGGGAGCCCACCCACTCACCTGATTGACAGCCATGTATGTCTACCACTAGTCCAACTACCGATTGAAAACAGATACTCAGACACCACGCTGCAAAACCCAACCACCTCGACAAGTCACTTAATCACGTATTCAGTCTTAAAATCTTTTTAAAAGGAGAGTGGTAATGGATCGCTAATATCCACAGCATCTCAACCAACTTTGATAGTTTTGAATCTTTAATACAGTATATGGCCAAAAGTCTGTGGACACCTGAATAAATACAGCCACATGTGAGAGATGAACACCGTGTTCACTAATGTGCTGCTCTAACAGCCTCCACTCTGCTGGTTTCCACCAGATGTTGAACCCGCTGCAGGGATTACGTGCATCAGTGACGTCCAACACTGATGTGAGTGATCAGATCTGACTCACAGTCGGTGTTCCAGTTCATCCCAAAAGGTGTTAAAGGTCAGGACCTGGTCAAGTTCTTTCACACCAAACTGGGAAAACCATTTCTTTATGGAGCTAGCTTTGTTGCTGGGCAACCTTGTCTCCTACAAAATGACGTTCCCATACAACTAAACTGCATTTTCAGTTTTGTTTCGAGGGAAAAGTATTTGCTCCCGGATTACGGTCGCAGTTTTAAACACGTAGTTAATGAAACAAAACTACTTGGTTAGGTTTAGTAAAACATTGTGGTTTGGCTTACAATGAGTACTTTTGTTACGTTATTTAAGCTAAATTAAAACGTTGACTTGTAGTTTCACACGGGACATGAGCAGTGGTCTCCTAGGTGACAGTCTTGTTTGATCCATCAGGTCATTAAATGGGCGTTATCGGTGGTTATCAGCTTTATAGATGTAGCTATGAGGGTTTTGGACAATATCTGTCATTGTTTTGTGTTGCTAATTGATTTCCAATAATAAATATATACATACATTTGCATAAAGCAGCATATTTTACCCACTCCCATGTTGATAAGAGGATTAAATACTTGATAAATCTCCCTTTAAGGTACATTTTGAACTGATAAAAATGTGTGATTAATTTGTGATTAATCATGATTAACTATTTTAATCAATTGACAGCCCTAGTTTAAACGTTTCATTCAGTTTGACAGCGTGTTAGAACGTGTTGCTTTTAAGTTTCACTTTCACTTTTACAATGTAGTAGGTGTAGCAGGCCCCTACTGACCCACATCTATGAGGCTGATAGCAACTGATAACGCACATTTAATGAGCTGATAACAGTCGAATCGGGTACAACCATCCACCACCCCGACCTCCTCCATATATGCGGACTTCTACGGACTCACGCCATTAGAAACGTATTTGTGATACGTCAGAAACAAACTTCAAAATGAAGTTTTGTTGTATGGGAACGTAATGTTTAGGAGACAGGGCTGTGCAGGGGGCTATTGTCATATTGAAATAGGAAAGAGGTAAACACAAAAAGAAGAACACTGCTGAAATGTGTGTGCTGCAGTATTAAGATGTTACTTCATTGGAACTAGCAGGAAAAACAAACCTGCATTCAAAAGTACAATAAAGTAAGTGAATAAGGGTGTCCATATGCTTTTGGCCATACATTGCAACCTGCAAGTTAACAGTTTATCTTCCCGTATTGAATAAATAGACTTTAAGACTTAATACACGTCACTATGATGTAATTTTTTCCAGTGCATGCTACTGTTATTACAGATGATTGTTGTTTTGATTCTCTACATCTACAGTTCTTTTTTGTTACTGCATGACATACTGTTCCCCGATGACAGTCCACACAGACATGTAAAATGAAAGCGTTGTTTACATTGGCATGGCAACGCGGGCTTGGCTGCTGAATCCACAGTTGGGGATCCAGGTGGCGGGCGCACCACCGTGAACTTTTTGAGGCCGCCACCGCCACCGCCGGCCGACACAGTGACTACTTTGAACAGAGCCATTGGAGAGGAGTTCTTTGTGGTTATATGAGCATTGACGAGCGCAGGTAGCGTAGGGGAAGGGCGAACATCATTCACATTCGCTCCATTCACAAATCCTCCCGAGTGCTGATTCCCACTGTGATTCGACACACTTTGACTTGAAACAGTTAAATTTGCTTTTGCTGCGTTCACACTGAGATCTGCTGTTTGTTTGGCGCCTGTCACATTCCCCCGAGATGTTCCAACACTTGCATTTTCTGTCAGAGTTGAAGCATTTTTAGCCTTTGTGGCGTTTGTCATTTCAATTGGCACAGAAGGAGAGTCTTTGAGTGTTATGACTGCGGTTGCATTTGACACGGAGAGGTATTTTAAGGCCGCTGTGTTTGCAGCAGTGTGGTTGTCAGAGGGGATATTGAGGCCAGAAGTGTGCAGGGGGTTCTGAATCACCGGCGCACCGGTGGGTTGTGTTGATGCTGCAGCAGTAGGGTAGGGAGACGTAGTTTGCATTTTAGATGATTGAGTGTTCAGGGCAGCATTTAACACATCCAGAGTTACATCATCATTGGTGTTTACTACTGAAGAAACCAGTCCTACAGCATCCGCAATATGTATTTTTGGAACAACATCCGCAGGGTCAAATACAGCAGAGAGATGTGACAGTTTCCCAGCTGCAGTGAGATTACTCGAGGCCTCAGGCGACGATACCGGATCATCGACAAACCTGGAAGCATCCGCTGTTTGCGAGTTGTTTGCGAGCTGTGGCAAAAGCTCGTCCTCGTTATACTCTTCAGCAGAAACGAGGGGTTTTGAGTGGCTGGATTTCAATTTGTCATCGGGGAGTGTGGAAGCTTGTTGGAGGGGAAGTGATTGGATGAGTGTGATTGACTCTGTTGGCTGGCTAACAGGGTACGTGGTGGATCTTTGGAAGAACTGTAAATGGTTGTCCAGGGGGGAATGGGTTGTTTTGGGCTGGTGGGATCCAGTAGTGGGCCAAGTGGGCGACAAGGAGCCAATTTCTGCCTCTCCAATGCTGGCAGACGCTTCCACCCAGCCGGGGAGGAGAGGAGGGGTGGTGAGAGATGAGAGGGGAGGGGAGGAGATAGCAGGATAGATGGGAGGAAGTTGAAAAGGAGGTGTGAGGATTGCTGAAAGAGACGGCAACATGGAGGGTGAAAGAAGAGAGGGAGTAAGGGCAAAAGAAATGAAATGGGATGATTGCAGCTGCAGGCCCCCAACGCCAACATGTGCATCTGCATTTTCCATGTGACGGGGATGTGTCAGGCCTGAGTGGTGCGTATAATCCAGCCCTGAAGCGTGCTGGAGGGTCGCGGCGCCGAGCAGTGCACTCGCTCTGCTGTGGAGTTCCAGCGTCTGGGTCGGTGCCATGATATACGGATACAACAAAGGAGAAGTGGGGTGATTAACTGCACCATTATGGCCAGCGAGTGCCTGGATGTTGGTGTGTAAATTGGAGACCGTGTGCTGCAGCCTCCATGCATCTCTATTCAGGCTGGAAGTGTGTCTGTCTTGTGAGCCAGATGAAGATGTCTGAGCCAAGAGAGGAGGCTTCTCAACTACAGGATTAAGGGATTCTGTGGAGGAAGACAATGCAGCTTCTTCTCCCACCATCCGTTCTGCCGCCCTGGCAACTTGCATCGCCGTGGCAGCCTCTGAAGGTACAGTGAGCGACAGGTTGTCAAGGTGATGGGAAAGGGGACGCCGAGTTGAAAGGGAGGGATGTGAAGACAAAGAAGAAATGGCAGACAAAGAAGCAGAGTGCAAACGTTGCATTCTATCAGGGTTTTCCTGGAGCAGAGCCGGGGTGCGTTCAGAGGCTGAAACGACAGCTGCTGGCAGCGATGCAAAGATGTCAGGCTGACTTCCTGGACGCAGAGTATGTATGTCGCTCTGATCAGAATGAACCAACATCTGATGGGCTGACAGACTGGCTGCATGAGAAGAAGGCCACAAAACTAGTGACGAATCAAACACAGGGTCATCCAACTGTGAAGGCTGCATTTGAGCGGGTAAATCTGGTGTGAGTACCGCAGAACTAGATGCCAAATGCTGCACAGATAAGCCAGAGGGCTCAATTTGACTAAAGGAGGAGTATAAAAGATCTGAATGGACAGACAGGCCTGATTGTACACCAAGGGGGCGATTACTATCCGAGTGGGGCAATCGACTTCTGAAAGGTTCTGATATATTGTTAGAGAAGTGGTATTCAGGGTGCAGCGCAACATCAACAACTGGCATCTGTGATTCAGATGGAGCTTTAGAAAAGAAAGGGGGTGGCGACGAGGGCGCTGTGTCAACCCTTGTCACCACAAAGCCCCTTTGAAGGTTTGAGGACAGAGGAAGAAATGACAACACTGAAGGCTGAAAGTTGCCGTCTGACTCTGGAACGTGAGCAGATTCAACAACGCCGTCTGTTTCTGAAAGCTTTTGTTCGGCCTGCTGGGAAGAGGAGGGGAGGAAGAGGGGATGTAAGGGTGGAAGAAGGGTGGGTGAGAGAGGGATGAGGGTATTAGAGAAGTAGAGCGGAGGGGAGGTCGGACTTTGTGAAGTAACAGGGGAGACGGATAATGAAGCTGATGGAGTGATGGGGAGGGAAGTAGATGCTGACAAAAAGGAGGATGAGGAGTAGCGTTGGATGTCAAGAGGGAATGAAGTGTTAGAAGAGGAAGTTTTGGGTAAAACAGGAGAAGGTAGTTGTGTCGACGTCTCCATAAATAAATGAATCAGTCTACTTCTGGCCACTGCAAGTTCAACAATCCCTGTTTCATGCACACTGTCCAGGGGGTTTAAAGAAAGTGAGGAAGAGGTTGCCTGGGCCACGTCTTCCGTCTTTGGCGCTGAAGAAGAGACGATCTGTTTGGGCAATATCTCTACAGCCGAGGAGCTTAGTTGTACCATGGGCAAAGACGGGGTTGGCTGCATGAAGAGAAGGGATGAAAGCGAGGGAATGAGGAGAGATGATGATGTGTAGGAAATTTCCTCTTGCTTTTGTCCGCTAAAGTTAGTGTTATTTGGGATCCTGTGGTGGATTTGAGCTACTGAAAAAGTCTGAGAAACAGTCGGTGTAGGAACGTCAGATGTTTCTGGCATCAATCCATCTTGTGGGCGGTTCGGAGAAAGCTCGCCGCCTGCTGCTGAGCCAGTTGTTCGGCTTTCCAAACCATGAAAACGTTCAACTCCTGGAAGAGAAGCGCCATCAGGGTCTGATGTTTTGAACAATTGTTGGTTTGTGGCGTCGTGGCCGGTGAAGGCCGGTTGGATTGTTACGGGTTCGTCCAAGGTGTAGGCAGCATCAAACTCATACGAGCTGAAAGCGCCGCCCTCCTCCGTGAGCTCAGTCGAATCATACACAAACGGCTCAGACCCTGACGAGTACTCATCGCCCAGCGGTTCCAGTGGTTCTGTCCAGTTACCTTTAACAACAGTTTGGTTTCCCCCACCGCTCGCGCTCAGCAACGACCACTGCGGCGCTACAGGTTTGTTCTTTCTGTTGCTAAGCGCCGATGACGGTGACAACAACGATGACGATGATGATGCCAGGGGTGCGGCCCCCACTGCCTCATCTCTAAGTTGATAGGACGAGATTAAAACCCCTGATTCAGGAGGGAGTTTTGAGTCTTGAGAGGTTGTATGGGTCTCCTTGTGCGGTAACGATGTAGGTTGTGCTGATACATGCAAGCGAACAGTCGTGTGCGACGCATATTCCAACACGCGAGTTGCGTTTTTCAACCCATGCGTTGTGTATGTAGGCCTGGCTGTGGATCTGAGTTCGCTTGGCTGAGCAGGTTTGGTGATGTGAACCACTGGCCTGGACGGTGCTCTGGTTGAAGCTGGGCGTCTTCCTCCAGTCGGCCTCTTCCTCCCCTGCCAGATCAAAGGGGTGGAAATGTACCCCAGGGAGGTCCTGGAGCTGCGATGGCCTCGGGGCCTTGCGAGGAAGGCTGGAGGTCTAGGGCGAGGGGGTTCAGGTGGAGCCGGGGGACCTGGGGCTGCAGCTAAGAGTCTGGGTTCAGATGTTTTATCTGGGAGACTAGGGGCTCGGGTTGGAGGACTCGACTGACTGGATACAGGGGTCCTACGATGAGAGGCTGGAGGTCTGGGTGCATGAGAAACGGAGGATCCAAAAGCATGCCGGCGTCTTCTGGCAACTACAGCAGCAGGAGATCTCACAGTAGACTCCTTCGCTGTCACCAGGGCACGCCACATCAAACCAGACGCCATTATGGTGGAAAAGCAGGTTACAGATAATAAACAAAATGTATTTTCAAGCAAAAAACTCAAAGCAGGAGTATACACAATGGAGATTAAGAAGCACCTGACACATTTACACCACATGAGCCATCCCAAATTTCCTTTAATCACGACAAGCGTGAAAGAAAACTGTTTCTTGATTACAAATATGTTCCTGATTTCTTATCAGAGATAAGTATTACTGAAATAGAAGTAAAAAACACAGGATCAATGCACGAATAATAGAAAACAAGCAGTAAAGATTATGTAAATGTAAACCAAACCAGAAGAGTTTTTGTATGACGAGATTAGATTGTTTTAAGGATTAAATTATTAATACCACAACAGGAGAAGCAGCTATTACAGGTAGTGCTGATCATTATGAAACAAAGAACCTGAACACAATCTAACTAAATCAGAGAGATGTCGCATCAAGGCACTAGTGAGATATATATATATATATATATATATATATATATAAAAAAA
>CAKAOI010048552.1:11328-33579 GCA_916701655.1 Sebastiscus albofasciatus
AACCGATCTATGCAGCGGTGGACCGACAGCAACTCCTGTGTTCTGCGGGGTAAAATTACTGTTTTTGTCAATGGAGTCTGGTGGCTTTAAAGGGAGCGACAGAACAGCTTCGGCTCCCCATCGGAGGTGGCTTAAATACTTTTTCAAAAAACAGACATGTTGCCAATATTATTTGAAGCTTTGAAGGAAATGGAAATCAATTAAAACTCTTTGATCAGTCCTAAAGTGACGCCAAGGGGCGTGACAAAGTGTCAGTATGTGACGAGTTGGGATGAGAACGTGCTGAAATGCCATAACCTAGGTTATGATTATATTTATCTTATTTATTATTTAACCTGTATTTAACCAGGCAAGGTATTAAGAACACATTTTTATTTACGATGGCAGCCAGGTATATCAAATGGAAGGGGTAGATTTTGGAGACAAATATCCTAAAAGACTGGTGTTTTCCTGTTAAATATATAAAATGTTATACAGAAAATAGCTAAAACCCACTATTACCATTACAATTATTTTTTTGCAATCATAAGTATGTCTCTGTTTAGTTCTTACAAGTTAAAAGGACTTTATATTGGAGCAATTACTTTTAAACATCTAAGAACAATAATGTGTAAAATAATGTGTTTTTTTAAACAAATGATTTACCTGAAGTAACCTCAGCAAAATCCTCCCACGTCGAAATATTGAGCTAGAAGCCGAGGGTCTGCATGATAAAAATCTAGTACAAATACTGATGCTTTTTTTTGTGCAACAGGATGTGAATTTGTTTTGAAAAGGAATGAGCACTTTGTCACATGGATTGCATGGTTGGCTCAGAAATATACTGGTATGTTGTGTTTTTAAACAAACTGTTTTCTGTAGGATGACCGCCCAGTATGACTTTAAAATAATACATTGCAATATTGTGAAACTTAATCTTACAGCTTAACTATTGTTGAAGCCTTTAGCTACATTCAACGAAATGTGATTCTGCAATGCCAAGGTGGGAGGTGGAAGGGCAACACACAAGCTTGCTCTAGTACTAGCACTATCTATTTGTATTATTGTTTTTTTGGAAAAGACTATCTCCTTTCTGCCAGCGCCTGAAGGGATCTGGACAGAAAACTCAAGTTCCGCATACGCATGCACGAACTGACACTTCAACCTGTGGCAGCCTGTGGGTATATGGGCATATTTTTCTCTGCCAATCAGCTTTTCCAAGGACAGCAGTGAAAGCGCTGGACAACAGCTGCCACTTCACACTAATGCCCTGCAGATGAAATTCATTTATTCCACTCCCCAACTCCTGCTCTCTCTGTTTCTTTCTTTGAATTTATTCGGCCCCTTTTGATTTCTTTCTCTGGCATTCTTCCTCTGCATTTCTCTTTCTGCATTATGCCTTTTTAACCTGCTCTCCCTCTTTATATCCTCCTCTCCCTCTACTTTTGCTATTCAGCTGTGACAGCCTGCCTGTGGCCCACTGGGAGTGCATATAAGATTCTACAAATTAAATTGGACACAGGAACAACTGCAAAGTCGGGCCAAGGAAAATGGGCCCACACACCATTCTGAATGCATAGGCTCCTCTGTAATTCCATTTCTCTTTAAACATACCAATTGATGCAGCACTTGGTTAAGTATGGCACCCGATTCGACTGTTATCAGGCCATTAAACAGGCGTTATCAGTCGCTATAAGCACCAGCACCAAGTGAAAGTGAAACTTAAAAGCAACACGTTATGTTATAAGACTGAACATTTTGAACACAAACAAAAAGGCTTCTTTAGGTTTAGGCAACTAAACTACAACTTCTTTAGGTTTAGGCAACAAAACTATAACTTCTTTACGTTTAGGCAACAAAACTACAACTTCTTTAGGTTTAGGCAACAAAGCTACAACTTCTTTAGGTTTAGGCAACAAAGCTACAACTTCTTTAGGATTAGGCAACAAAACTGCAACTTCTTTAGGTTTAGGCAACAAACTACAACTTTTTTTAGGTTTAGACAACAAAACTACAATTTCTTTAGGTTTAGGCAACAAATTACAACTTTTTTAGGTTTAAGCAAAAAAAACTATTTGTGTTTTCGGTTAAAATAATTACAAACACAAAGACAATGTCTATACTGAAGCACCTGACTACTGCTCCGGTCATAATTACTACAGTCGCTAGAGGTCGCTGTCATGTTCTTTTACACCTTATTTCGATAATCTACCATGCGAATAGATGATAAAACCAACTAATGGGTGCAATAGGCCCTTATTGACCCACATCTATGGGGCTTATATCGACTGATAATGCCTATTTAATAGCCTGACAAAAGTCTAATCGGCTGAGTATACTGTGGTAAAATACAGGGTCGGGTGTCCTATAAGACTCTCACTGATCGTTAAAGGGCCTGCAGACATCTCCAAAGAGGGCTCAATTGAACAGAATAGGCCCAGCTGCCTTCCTTGTTAGTGTTGAGAGGCTTTGCATTACTGTGAAGAGCGTAAAGATCACATTCATCCTGATTACAGTCTGATGTAGCAAACACTCAGCTCCCTCAGTGTCCCATCACTCTTGGTAGATCTAGTGTTAACACATATGCTGCATGAATGTTGGAAGCTTCATTAAGTTTTCAAATATCACTGTCATAATGATGCCAGCACCTTGGTGTAGCCCCGTTGAATGTGTCATATGTGTAATCCTCTGGAAAGATGGGAGCTTATCATGTTGTGATGAGACCCGCATTTCTGTCAGTCTGTATTTAAATTATTATGAGGCAAATTATGCAGCTATGGCCTCCATTCTCTTTTCACAGCTTGAATGTGATTGGTTTTAACGTGTCAGTGCTGAACTGGGCAGGAATTCCCAACTCCCATATTAATATGCAACTAAATTAAATTTTCTTCCTCTCGTGCTGCCATAGGAATGCTTATTGCTGCCAGCACACATCTGCTGCAGACCCTCATCCTCAGAAACAATACGGTTTATTCAATTTTTACACAAATAAATAATAATAGTAGTAAGAAAATGAATAAAAATAATAAAATATCATAACACACATGGAGAGATTGGTGCAGGATTGAGTGTGTGAGGGCCTCTTTGGATGTCTGACTTCAAAGCTGTTGGTTTGACCCCGCTAGGACATCCTGCAGGGCTGAGCAAGGCACAGGTGGCTCCCAAAGTATAAGATCAAAATATTGTTCTATTTATGATTGTTTATGGTTTGTGACGTTCCGGTGTAAGGTCATGGTGGCTGCTCCTGTGGTGATGTATCCATTATTGATCCCCTTCCTGGAGCTGCCTGTGTGTTTAATGGGCTGGCCAAGCTATTATCCGTAGGCTTTATTGGCAGTATTGACAGACATGCTGAGAGGGGAAGTGCAAACGGCAGCAAGTCATGACAGCAATGGGTTGACCCTAGAGATGTAGATGCCACAGGGGCTTCAAAACAATGTCTATTGTATGTTGGCTCATTCTCTTAAGCCTCTTTGAGGTCTTTTCCTACATATATGAACACAGTATATGTTGGTGAATGGACAGAAGGGACAAATATCAGGAATTTGATATCATTCTCAGGGACTCTTCAATACAAGTTTTTCTATGAATTCTTACCAACATTTTTAATTTCAGCTGTGTAGAAAGTTATGAATTGTATCAGATGAAGGAAATGAGTGAAGAGCTGAACAAGCAGCCTCCTTGTTGTAGATTTGTATCTGTATGATTGGGTCTCATCTTTTTCTTTTTTCTTCCATATCTGTTAAATGTATGTTTGGCCAGAAAGCAAAGCATTTCCGAAGCAAACCAAATCATTGATCAGTTGTAAATGTCACCTTGAATGGTTTGTATGGTCACACAAAAGAGCCAGTAAACACAATGAGCCAGCGGATTTAGTTCAAAGGTAAACAAAAAAATGTCAGAACTTTTCAGAACGTAATAATTTTCGTTTGCTTTCATTGTAAGCATGTACTGTATATGTATGTCAGTGTGTAATATGTGTGTGAGATACAGAGAGAGATAAAGAAAGAGAGTGGTGGTGTCCTGTTTTAGGGACAATCTCCACTGAAGCGGACGTGTAGCCTCCATATAACTTAATTTAGAGGATCGACCTCCTCCCTAAATGAGACTATGGCGTCATTGAAGTTTTTCAGGTCTTTAGAGCGAACAATGCAATTGAGGTCACTGCAAAGTGTACATAGCAAAAACAATTACAAATGTACATATTTTCTGTCTTAAAGGGCTAGTGTGTAGCGTTTCAGGGGGTCTATTAGCAGAAATGGAATATAATATTCAGAACTATGTTTTCATTAGTGTATAATCACCTGACACTAAGAATTGTTGTGTTTTCGTTAGCTTAGAATGAGCTCTTCATATCTACATAGGGAGCGGGTCCTCTTCAGGCAGTCCGCCATGTTGCTCCGCCATGTTTCTACAGTAGTCCAGAACGGACAAACCAAACACTGGCTCTAGAGAGAGCATTTCACGTTTTTACGTTACCTGAAGGCCACCGTAGTTCTCCGACACGTTTGTGAAACTGCGGTAACGTGAGCAGCAGAGTGCAACACCGTGGTACCACCAGCCGCCGTCTGATATCCGTTGCTCCTAAAGTAGTGTTATTATGGTAAGGATGGCCTTTGAGTGAGGTGAACGGCGTTACTACAGTTTTGCAGTCGGCAGCTCACGTTACGGCAGTCTTGGAAAGGGAGGAGTGAGCGGAGGGGTACTCAGTTGGTTGCACTGCACACCACTAGATTTTGCCAAATCCTACACACTGTCCCTTTAATGCATCTACATATTTTCTGTCTTTATGCATATTTATATACATTATGATAAAATTATGAATTAAATAATAATACTGTGTTATTCACTTCATGTATATTGTTAATGTTGAATAATTTACATAGCACATTATGATAGAGTAATGGAAGGAATATTTGTGATTTTTTTGCAAACTCAGATTTCTAAGTGGCTGGACCCCAGTGGATTTTGGGATACTAACTTCCTAACTAAAAAAAAAAATACCTGTTGTTTCATTTAAATTTTGGGAAAAGAAGGTAGCATATCTTGAAGCACTTGAAGGAATATTTATAATTGGACTCCTGACAGGTTATGATGTATTTGCTCTAGAATTGTGGATTTCGAAGGTTGTCCCTGAAATGTGTCACGACTACAGAGAGAGAGAGAGAAGCAGCTTTGCATTTTATACAATAAGTTTATAACAGGTTTCGGGGCCCAAGGCAATTCAAAGTCACTCCTCACATAAATTACTATACTAACTTTAAATTTGAATTAGAACGCACTAAATTTGCAAGAAGTAAAATCGCCAAGAAGTTTTGTTTTCCCCACAACACCACAACAGACAAATGTTTATTAAAAAGAAGCTTAAACTGAATTTTAATTAAGTAAACGTTATAAAGATTGACTGTAACTTGTAAAATATAAAACAACACCACAGTCATTCTAGTTTAGTGTACCTGGCCCGTAGACACAAAATTGCATCCAGTGTTGAGTTCAGTTGTGGCCGGCTACACGGTGGTTTGTTATGTGACATTATGTTAATGAGACCTACAGAAAGAAGTGTTGCTTCTCACCTGTCTCTACGTCTGTGATCACAGCCTTGTTGTCAAAGGAGCCAGTGAGAAGTCGTCGCCCGCAGGGGGTCCAACAGGCATCGCGCACAGCTCCCGAATGGCAGGTGTAAACCCTCAGGCATCGCCCGCTCTCTGCTCCATCCCACACCTGCCAGACATGAGCACATCACATCGAGTCACAAACACACCTAGACTGCAGCAACAAAGGCATTGTTACTGACTGTGCACAAGCTCAAACTGCTCTGGAAGAAAAATGTTGTAGCTCTGCTGCATGAAATACACAGAATGTGCAATAGAACAGCTTTAATTGACAGGAAGTAATTAATGAGTTCAAAGCAACTGTCAAATCCAAAACACAAGATTATATAAGTAATTTGTGCTCAGTCTTTGTTAGGCATGTCACAATAATTACTATATTGACTTATTGTATGATATATGGACATGACCTCAATCATTTTTGCTGACCTCAATATTGCCCATTGTGTTCGCATGCATGTTTGTAAGAATATCACCAACATTTTAGCCAACATGATGCCAGAATAATCAGCGGGACATTGCACATTTTTGTTAACAGAGCCCGATATTCCATTTTATTTATTGTTTTAGTTGCGTGGTTTTATTTTATTTATGTTTATTTAGGATATTTTAATGTATTTTTTTCACGTACCAATTCCAAAGTCTGAATATCTTTAAGAATTAATGATGCCTTCAAATGAAACTCGTGAGCTCGTGTTTACAACATGGGAAGTTGTGTACAGAATATGCTTGGCATTCAAGTGGTTAAGTCGTGAAAACACCGCTGCTAAGCAACGGCAATACTAACGTTACTGTCGGCGTCTAGAATCCATGATGACAGAGGAAAAAGATGAGGTAGTTAGGAATATCAACATTTTCCTCAGACCTATTACAAAATTACAAAG
This sequence comes from Sebastiscus albofasciatus, assembly GCA_916701655.1. Taxonomy (NCBI): domain Eukaryota; kingdom Metazoa; phylum Chordata; class Actinopteri; order Perciformes; family Sebastidae; genus Sebastiscus; species Sebastiscus albofasciatus. The sequence continues at coordinate 17,801 of CAKAOI010048552.1, forward strand.
AATTACAATATACGATTAAAATTACAATATATTCACTTATTATGTACTGAAAAATGAACTTAGATGGCCTCCGCCATTTCTGACAACACCAAAAACACGTCACAACTCGTGAACTCCACTTAGGAGGTTGTGAATACCACAAGAGGGAGCGTTCATATGGACTCTTCTCGTGAACACGGTAAACACGACCACATTTGAAGGCACCATAAGTACATTGCTCTTTTAAAGGGTGTGTTGCATCATTATGCCATTATATTATCAGTGGCATAAATGGTTTTAAAACGCGTTTGTCGCAATTATTTCTGGGACCATATATCGTCCGACAAAATGAGTTATCGTGACAGGCCTAGTCTACTCTTGTATGCTCTATGAAAGAAAGAAAAAATGTACCGTAGGTGTGCTCGCAGGCAAACAGTTGACGCTGCCCTGCATCCTTTATAGCAGATGAAATAACATGCGGTATGACAGAGACATCAAGGGGCACTGACACACTGTGCTTTCCATCAAACAAACAAGAGGAAAGGACCTGCACGGATGACGTTTCAAAGCAGTATACTGACTGATATACACTGAATAGTCCAGGCCTGGTTTGGCAGCCACTGCTCTCCCGAACAAAAAAGAAGAAAACAAGGTGAAATTTCTCTGCCAAGCCTTTGCAGATGATGCTTTCGATGTGTCCTCCAGCACTAAAAATCTTGAGAATTGGTGAATGTCTTTTTTTCAAAGCAGAGAAAGATATGATCTAAGACTTCCTCCCCTAAATTCTTTTATAATGAAAAATAATTAAATTACTCGTGCCGCAAAAATGCCGCTGGATAAATTGGCATGGTACGTATACAAATCAGGCTTATTTGCTGGATTTAAAAGAAAAGGCAACCTTTATAATTAATTAATCAAACTAATTACCTTTGAGTGTGCCAGTAAATCAATTCCCTGTGGGGTGTAATGGCTTTAATGGTTTTGTATTGTTAGAGGTTTCTCTGATTATAGAGAGAACAGAGGAGAAAAACAACCCACTGCCATGACTAAAGTAACACCACGCTGGTTTGAAATGTTATATCATGGTGCAAATAAAGTGTGAAAAGAGGCCTATTAAAGTAGACGGTGATTTATGAATGAGGTGTTGCCAGATTGTTCGATTTCGGCGTTTTCTTATGTCATTGTTGCGTTTTTTTTTTGCACTGTGCTTCAAAAATGTAACTTGGCAAACAGGCTGGTCAATATAGTGATGTGTATTTCATCAGATATACTGATGAAAAAAAGTAGGGTTTTCTGTCAGACATGTCAAAAGACAAAAGCTCCTCCCTGAAGCCCAGTCTGAAATCCAGTCGGTGATCTGGTTCGGGCGCCTACTGAGGTACATTACACTAATGATGAAGTACTTTTTGCTTCCCCGGCATTGCCAGGGCCACAGAGGAACTTTGAAGATCTGTGGGGCACTGCAGCTCCCTCTCTGCCTCTCCCTGTGTTTCATTATTAAAGCTGAGTTCTCCATACAGCATAAGAAAGTGAAGAAACACATTGAGAAGTTCTGCACCACGGCTCCCACAGGAGACAGACGGGGTGGAAGAGAGACGGAGGGGGCTGACATGCTGACATATCAATCCAGCCGGCAGTAGTTTAACAAATAGAATGCCAGAGATGCCTTCGGGGTGAGAAGAAAGTGACAAAGAGAGAGAGATAGAGACCGAGATAGTCCCACTTTAAATTGAAAAAAAGCTAAGTATTTGGAGTGAAGCATCTATTACGAATATTTCCATTTATTGTGCAACAGGATATGCCACTTCTCTGTGTGATCTTAGGGAAACACTGCCATCTCAAGGTAACATGAAAATCTGTTAATGAACAACTCGTGATAGCATCTATAGTCACAAAAGCTTATGATGTTGCTTAATCCTCATCCTACCAACATATTTAACATACAAGGACTACCTACTGGTCTCCCTGGGGACCCCAAGAATAAACCATCATAGCAAAACTCACAATGTTTTGAGATGTAATAAGTTATGCAACTAATGTTTTTGCAAAAACAATATATATTCATTTTCATATTGTGCAAAACATAAATAGACAGAGCACATGAGGAAATCTGTGTCTGCTGCATCTGTGTCTGTCTCCTTCAAAATGACTGACAGAGTGCCCCTACCCCCCTGATGGTAGTTTAAATTAGGACAAATGGCAAACATTTTATCCATCTGTTCTATTTTATCTATATTAAAACTGCATAAGCTGCAAATGGATGCTTTTGACTGGGGTCCCAAAACATTGGCATTAAAAGCACTAATTAAAACAGGAACAGAAAACATTGATATGAAGTCAGAGCGCTCCAGGGATGACATATTTTTGTAGGCCAACCAGGAAGTTAGCATCGCCCTGGTTCCCTCGACAAAACGCCGATGGGATTTTTTCCATTGGGTTTTGGATTATTGCAGAAAATGAGCTCTGTTGCAAAACACACGTTTATGATACTTAAACGTTTAGTTCAGCGAGATAATCTTCACGAATGAACGCCACTTTTATGATTTTTGAAGTGTGAATGCAATCGACAGAAGTGAGAGTATACACAACGAGGCTGTAAAGGCGGACGAGTTGGCGTGATGACGTTTAGTAGTCTCATTTAGCCACTTGTTAGCAACCGCCTTTTTTAAAACACAAAAAAGGATTCAAAATTCACAAGGGGTATTTACTGATGTGTTTTATGTCGTAGAGCAAAACATGAAAATATCTTAAGCTTGTGTTAACCACAGACCTTATTTCAGGCATCTAACTAAAAACCCATTCAAAAAACCCATTGACTTCCAGACGAGGGAACTCACTTCCGGATTTTAGGACTCATTCCTGTAGCACTCTATTTGGAACAAACTGATTGACAAAGTCAGATATAATAAAGCACCTGTGAGATATGATAAAATGTATACCTATGGGGTCTGCAGGGTTCTCAGTTGGTAGGATGAGCGTTAAGCTCTGTCTCCAATGAATGGCAGCGCTAATGATATTCACCATAACAGCACCATTCAATGCACACACAATTGCAACAATCCTGTACAATGGAGAGACCTGGGCATGGGTGAAAATGAGTGCTTGTTTATTTGCATTTCCTTTAATTTCACCAGCCACTTAACAGACACGCAGAGCGGATCCTCTGCAGATGACTCATTGGGGTAATCTGCTTCCTAAATGACTCTCAGTAATTAAAACTAAATTGGAATTCGTGTTATCAACTTAAAACCGCAGCGTTACACCTGCCGTAGCCATGGTGACAACGGCTGCAAACAGGCTGCAATAATGATAGTCTGACTCTGCCTCTGAGGAGCTGACAGACAGGATGGAGGAAGAGAAGGCGGAAGCCTGAAGGGTGAAGAAACACAAAGATGGAAAGTGTTACGACTTCATAGAGTGAGTCCCCCTCTCTGTCTTCAGCCAAAGAGAATAGAGAAGCAGCTGTAGTCAAAGTGCAAGAGTGCTGAAAGACATAATCGATATAGCTGTGCAGGATGTCAATAAGTAAACAATGTATGACAAGCTGCCACAATACAAGAAAATGAACAATGCTACATAACCAGAGCACCATTTTCATACATGGGCCTGTAATTTTCTATAGCAGGAAACCCTGAAGTATATTATTGTACTCAAACTATAGCACTTACCAAACAAAAGAGTTAGACTGTGGGGTACGAAATGCAACATGACATTGCGGTTATGCAACTTTACCACCAGGCTACTAGGGTGCGCAACTATTCTGATGGTTGATTAATCATTCAAGTTACTTTTCAAGCAAAAATGTGAAACATTTTCTAGTTCCAGATTCCCAATTGTAAGTAGAGCTGCAGCTAGCGGTTACTTTCATTATCGATTAATCTGTTGAGTATTTCCTTGATTAATCAATTAGTTGTTTGGTCTATATAATGTCATGGTGAAAAATGACGATCAGTGTTTCCCAAAGCCCAAGATGATCACCCCTAAGGTCTTGTTTTGTCCACAACTCAAAGATATTCAGTTCACTGTCATAGAGGAGTAAAGAAACCAGAAAATATTCACATTTAAGAAGCTGCAATTAGAGAATAACTTAACTTAGCTTTTTTTTCTTTAAGAAATTACTCAAACCGATTAATCGATTATCAAAATAGTTGGCGATTAATTTTATAGTTGACAACTAATCGATTAATCGTTGCAGCTCTAATTGTAAGTATTTGCTGCTTATGTATTACGTGATAGTAAACTGAATATTTTTGAGAGTTTGACTACTGACAAAAGCAATAATAACCATTGGGCTATAATAAATTGAAATGGGCTTTTTTCAAAATTAATTTCTGCCTTTCAGTAAACCAAACGATTAATCAATAAACAAAGAAAAATCTAGAATAATTGAAAATAATAATAATTGTTAGTTGCAGCCCTGCATTTTTTACAAAGTTTGTGGTTAGGTTAGTTTAATCCAATGCTAGGTTTTAATAATGAGAGTTAACTGGTAAGTGTGACACTTAAGTATTGTTGCTATGGTTACCTGAAGTTTATTATATCACAGTTTGCAGTGTCATATTATTTAATGAACGCCTGCCAGCCAAACAGGATTTTATGTGGCTATAAAAACATCTACAATTATTACAAGGCTGGAGAATAACTGTCTTTATTAAAATAACTACTAAAAGAAGAGCACCTCCTATTCTCTGCCACTCACTCATTAAACACAGTGAGAGGAAGAGGAGAGCTTTTCTATGGAAAAAATCTGCTTACTTAAACATATTTATTTAAATTAACCACTAATATTTTGGTTTTAAATCATTTATATATGTCATCTTCTTAAGTCAATGAATTCCTGTATGTTTTTACATTCCGATCATGAGAATAAAATCTTCATATCGCCTCATAATCCTGCAATTCTGGTCTAAATCATGTCTGATTGCAGTCGGACCATGCCTTGCCAATAGTTGGACTAACTTAAATCACTGTGTGGACTGAGGATCTCCGATGTCAGTACAAACATTTGGAGAAAAAGAAACGACCCGTTGAAAATCCTTCACTCAAATTGAGCAAAATTGCCCACAAGACATGTGCACAGACAAGTAAGAATATTTCACATGCTCCTCTATGTCAAAGAAAACAGCTGGTTAGGCAGTCTGAGATACAGAAAAAGAGAAATCCTTGCATACAAACAACCAAGTCTTCTCCTCCCCTCCTCTCCTCGTCTCCACCATCTGCTCCAAACCGCCCATTCCAGGTGCCAGAAGAGGTGGCAGCCATACCGCAGCACTTGTATAGTTATGCAAACGATCTCATGCATATTCAAATCATTAATTATTCAGAGTCCTCTTAGGGTATTGGTGGGGTACGAGGTTTCGCACTGGGTCTAAAAATATTTTGTCGCTGGCAGACACCTGCATGACTTGACCTTTGCAGTAGGGAAATGAAGGATTGTTTTCCTGGTTTGAAATGCCGAAACGGAGAGGGGAGGGGTAATCAGAAAGAGAGTGAGAAAGAAAGAGAGAGAGAGAGAGAGAAAGATAGGAAGCCCCATGGGCTCTGACATACATTCAACTGACAGTGACAGATATGATTCTACAGAAAGTGGTTTGTGGTACATTTATAAATCGAGGCAGCAGGGCAGATATTATCTCCCTGCCTGTGACTCTGTGCCAATTACACTGACTGTCAGGTAAGTGATTATCCCCTTAGACCTCCCCGATGCACTTGACACCTGCCTGAAACTATACCGATAAATGGATTTTTGTGTTATAAAAAACAATTGTTCCAGATCACCAGGAATATGGAGCAGTCAACTTGAGAAAGAATGACAAATTTCATCACATGGAAAAAAACTAAGGCTGCAACTAAGGATTATTTTCATTGCCGATTATTTTTCTAGAATAATCCATTAGTTGTTTGGTCTATAAAATGTCAGAAAATGGTGAAAAATGACGATCAGTGTTTCCCAAAGGCCAAGATGACGTCCTCATATGTCTTGTTTTGTCCACAACTCAAAGATATTCAGTTTAGTGCCATAGAGGAGTAAAGAAACCAGAAAATATTCACATTTAAGAAGCTGGAATCAGAGGATTTTAGCTTTTTCTTTCTTAAAAAATTATTCAAACCGATTCATTGATTATCAAAAAAGTTGTCGGTTCATTTAATTGTTGACCAATAATCAATTAATCTTTGCAGCACTAGAAAAAAACAGAATGATATCTAAATCTTGAATTACATTTCACTTTGAGCAAAATAAGAATTGAGAAAGCCTACATTATTGCACTACAGAAGCAATGTATCCCCTCTTTATTAATTTCATAGCTTCCAAAGCTAAGTATCAATGCACATCATTTCTGAAGGCAGTGAGAGTTTTATTGTAGCTCATTACCTTGAACGTCTTGTCCATGGAGGCAGACAGCAGCAGATGACTGAGTTGAGGCACAGGACACCATTGCACTGTGTTGACTGGACCCTGGTGGCCTTCCAGGCTCATCAGAAGCCTCCTTGGTACCCCTGCAGCGCCAGGTTTCTGGGCAAGGTATGGCATTACTCTCGCGGACACATCTGAAAGAATTTGACTTTCCCTGATCTGATTCCCTGGGACTTGCTCTGCTGGGTTCTTTGGGTCCACAGTCTCTACTGAAGAGGCAAGTCTTTGTCTCTTGGGTATGTACGGTCTGACACCAGATGGGACAGTGTGATGTCTTTTTGCCGGGTTCAACCCAGCGCCAAAACTTAGTGGCATGTGAGGAAGAGTTAGCAGTAGTGAGCTCTTCCCCTGAGTGGCAGATAAACTCAGAGGAGCTGTATCTCTAAAATGTTTTTCTTGTGCGGTCCCATCACTGTGATATCTTCTTTCAAAACAGCTCCGAAGCTGTGAATGTGGGTGTAGTGAAGAACTGCTTCTTTCTGAGACGTTTCTATGATGTTCCAACACTGACCTGTCAGGGTCAGGTGTGAAGCTGTGAGGGCGGCTCGGTGTTACCTCAGAGGATTTACACATCCTGACTTCTCGGTTTTGTTCACAAGATCCAGTTTGAACAGAGGCTGATGCTCCCTCCTCCGTCTGAGCAAGGTAATCATCCTCTGGTTCTGAATCCTCGTAGGCCACTAATGAAGACATCTTGACATGATGACAACCTATAAAAAAATAAAAGGGACAACAGGTGAGATGTGAATCCATCAGAGACCCAAGGGTGACATCTAGTGGTTGCTTGTATTTCTGCACCTAAAAGTATACTGAGAATTTGCCAAAATGCTCTGCCAATGGTAAACAGTGTATTAAATGAATAAAGTGTAAAACCGCCAATATGTCTTGTTTCTTCCTTGTTACTGATAGAGAGTTCAGTCATCCAATCCACCAAAACAACTCAAAACAAGAGTCAATTCCAACAGGAGAATACACTGTTTACCATTGGCAGAGCATTGTGCTGCTCATCCTACAAATGCATGATCCTTACAAGTTGAACATCATTGTGAAGGTAAATAAACAGGCTTTCCAACAATGTAAAATACAATGCCAATTAGCATTGTAACAACAGAGAAATAATCCACCAAACACAAGTTTTCAAACTTTTTTTCCCCAGTTCATTTCACACCAATAGTGACTTTAAATTCCCAACAAAACATTTGTATATTTGTGGTTAAACTTCCAAGTCAAGCTGTTTTTTCTCAACTGTTGGCTAATTTTTTCAAAACAGGCTTAACTTTCTCTAAAAGTGCAATTGTCACAACTGTTTTGATGGGACATCACAACTCTATTGCATGTCTGCAAAAGGTAGTAACGCACCCAAAACACTTCATTCATGCTTCAAAACCTAGTTATTGTGTCAGTAAGTTGGTCAATGCCACCAAAATGAAAAGTTGTTTTGTCAATGTGAAAGGATTTTTTTCACCATGACAGTCTGAACCTTTATTAATCCCCGGAGGGAAACTCAGGTGTCAAAGCAGCAACATCATCAAACAGAGTGAATCACAGCAGAGGTAAAGGTATACAAAAATTATAAAGACAATAATAGAGATATAAAAGATACAGAGGGAATGGGTGAACATAGTGTGTTCAGTCCGTCAATAAATAAATGTAGTGCAATAAATATGTGCAGTCAACAATAAAGTGGTAAATAGGATGTATAGTGTAAAGTGAGTGTAAAGTGCGCCAGATAGTGCATGTTTAAAAGGTAGGTAGTGCATATTTAAAGTTCTTATATACAATTAGATTAGATTATTAGATTATATACAAATCTGTGTTTTGTTCTACTTTTTACTTTATACTGATTACTGTACTATACCAGAATGTCAGTTTTGTCTAGATGAATGCTTTTGTGTATCACACTGAGCTTTTTAGATTCCCATTTCCCTTTTCCAAACTTGTTTTCCCCCAGTTTATAAAGCAGCACAACAGTCACTTCCTTGTAGCAGCCAAGCAGGCATTTTTATTTTGAAAGGGAAGGACAGGAAGCTAATTTTAGGGAGATGAAGAATTTAAATTTAACAGTTAGCTAACGCCTTTTCGCGTGACCGTTAGCTAACTGTTAACCTAGTTACCGTTACTAGGGTTAGTTGTCCTGTTCAAGTCTTCCAGTCAACACAAACAGAAAAAGAGTAACGTTAATATCTAGCAACGGCAACCCACTACCTTCTTACAGAGCACATTGTCGTTATATTGTTTGTCAGTTGTCTTATAAACGTAAGTTAATTTACAGACAAGACGTTGCATTTCTGATTCAAAGTATAATATGGATAATATAGAGTAAAGCTAGCGGCTACCTGGTGAATCTGCCTTTGACTGTCGCACCTGTAACCTGGACAACGATCAGTCCAAAAGAATCCCGCACAACCATCACAGATTATACCGAGTTTCACAATAAAAGTAATGTTTCGATTTGTCCACTCATATTACGCTATGCTTACGCGTACATTTTTTTTATTTTGAAAAGCTTCCGGTAGGAAACAGAAGTGTACCCTTCCTTCATTCTCTTCCGACATATATTGAATACATTTACAGTTTAGTTTAGTTTAGTTTAACTCGTTTGTTTCCTATGAAAATAAGATGAAAAAATATAGAAAATCTTCTGCGTATTTAATGCATTAAAAAAGAGTTTCCAAAGTGGCACTTTTGCAGTTGAGAATTTATAGCGGAACTTTTGAAGTATCCCTGTTTTTCCCGGGAAGAATTTGATCCGTACACTACCTCACTAAGGCTGATGCAAGTTTATATGAGTGGAGCTGTCAGCTGGTGTGAAGAATACTGTACGGTATGCTGGCTTTACACTTATTTAATGTTAAATTACGTTAGCTACTCTATTATTTAATGTCATTTTAATAAGTTTATCATTTAGGTTTTTATTATCTGATGATTAAATAGCTCAATAGCTCTACCTAGTTAGCTGTGGTATGTTCACATATGGGAGGAGGAAGCAGATGCAGTAATGCCAGAGCAGATAAAAACCTTAGTTATTCTGTTAATTGTATTTATTACATCTACCCTACCTATTTTACAAGTGCAATTACCTCTGTTTACATTACATCTATTTTTATATTTTATACTTCTAGTGTAATACTTCTGTTTACATTTTATTTATTACATCTACTCTACCTATTTTACAAGTGCAATTACTTCTGTTTACATTACATCTATTTTTTATATTTTATACTTCTAGTGTAACACTTCTGTTTATATTTATTTATTTATTACATCTACTTTACCTGTTTTATTTGTATTATTGTAACTGTGTGTGTGTTTTACCTGTTTAATGTTTTATCTGCCTCGTTTAGTCTTGTCAAGTATTTGTTTTAAAGCACTGACCAGAAGTGGCAACTGTGAATCTCGTTGTATTTAATACGATGACGATAAAGCTTTCTATTCTATTAACCTCATACTAGATGCTATTCAGAACAGTGTAATTTTCATTGTTCAATATTGTTATATATTTGGTTAGTATGTCAGTGCATGTCATAGCCTAAGAGAACAACAATAACAACACATAATAGATGTAACTCACACTCTGCCTTTTATTTACTCCTCTACTTCATAAGGTTTTTTGTTGTTGTTTTTTACATTTATCCTTTGATATTGCAATATATTGTTATTAATTGTTTTTTTTTGTTTGTTTGTTTTATTGACACAATAAACATCAATTACTTCTTTGTTTTCTTCCATTTACATGCATGTTCTTTTTAAATATTTATATATTGTAATCTGCTTAATGAGTTGTATATATGTAAATATATATGTTTTTGTTTTTATTTTGTTCTTTTTTTATTTATTATTGAATTGACGCTTATTGAATTGACGCCAATAAAGCAAATTGAATTAAATTGAATTGAATAATAATTAATTTTAACATCTGTATTTCTATTACCTGGACAGTGTGAAGAAAATGACAGACTGTCAGGGAGCCGAGGAAGGAGCCAAGAGTCCAATGGAGCTCTACGAGAAACTGACAGCACAAGGAGATGAAGTCAGGGTCTTGAAAACGGCTAAAGCAGAAAAAGTAAGTGCTTATAAACAACTAGGTAAAACAGTGATTTGACTCTGTGGGTTAGTTATTTAAAAACATTCCTCACCTACTGCCAGTGGTCTAGCCTTACAGATAGTTTTGGTTTTAATTTTGGTTTTGTTATATCTGCTACAACCCCGATACAATGTGATGAATCAATGCAATTTCGTTTGTAGTTAGGGGTGAGCAATATGATATATACCACGAGGTAATATGAATTTGTTTATCAGCAAAGACTTTGCACAAAAGTCGGAAACAGATATGCCAGCTGAAACCAAAACTAACTGCATAGCTTTGTATTTTGGGTGAACTGACCCTAGTTTAAAACATAATGAGAATAACTCTTACAGTGCCACGTGATTCTGTTGGGATTTGGCTGCTTTTATCTGTGTGTGTTATCTGACAGACAGTGTTTGGGTTCCTCAGGCTGAAATTGATGCTGCTGTCCAGTTGCTGCTAAAGTTGAAAGTAGACTACAAACAGGTGACAGGTCAAGATTACAAAGCAGGCTGTCCACCCTCAGAAAACTCTGTTGCCCCCGACAACGGGCCAGTAATAGATGGCGCTGATAATGAAGACACGGTCGACCCATGGAACGTTTCCACCAGCAACGCCAAGGGAGTGGATTACGACAAACTCATAGGTACGATTCAGATGAGCGTCAAGCATGGTCTTCACTCAAAGAGCTGAAATTCTATGGAAAACATATATTTTTAGTTTTTAACTTGGTTGAAATATGAATATCAGTGATGTATTTCCAACCATGGGGTAATTTAAGGACAACATGTGATTGAAGATAAACATTGTGTCGTGTCTTTCCTTAGTGAGGTTTGGCAGCAGTAAAGTTGACAAGGAGCTGGTGGACAGAATAGAAAAAGTCTCGGGACAGAAGTCTCACCGCTTTCTACGAAGAGGAATCTTCTTCTCACACAGGTCAGCATTTTAGGAACTGAAAATGTTTCCATCAGTGTCACCTTTTCCCAATTCCTGACTTCCAGTCTATGGGTGTTTCACAAGTTATTGTGTGGCGCATCATCTATAGTCATTCAGAAATTCTCCAGTGTCAGCATAAAAATATCCCTTCTGAAGCTTTGACCTTTCATTCAGATTTTCCTACTAAGTAAAACGGAAGGTGACGAGAGTTCACAGGGCAATGACACATCAATAAATCACTTTTCCTCTTATCGCTGTTTCCGGCAGAGATATGCATCAGGTACTGGATGCATATGAGAAGCACAAGTCCTTCTACCTTTACACTGGCAGAGGGCCGTCCTCACAGGCCATGCACATGGGTCACCTCATCCCCTTCATCTTCACCAAGTGAGTCTATATAATGTATTAATACCAAAGAGCTGTCTAACTAAAAGCAGGTTTAAGAGTTAAATCAGCAAGGCAACGTCTCAAATTATGAGAATTAAGCCGGAACCGAACCCTACTTCCGTGTTGCAGATGGTTGCAGGATGTGTTTGACATTCCCCTGGTGATCCAGTTGACGGATGACGAGAAGTACCTGTGGAAGGATCTATCGCTAGAAGACTGTCATCGCTTCGCTGTGGAAAATGCCAAGGACATCATTGCCTGTGGTTTTGACATCAACAAAACCTTCATCTTCTCTGACCTCGACTACATGGGGTAAAATATGACAAAAAATATCTTTATATTGCTATCTTGCAGGGATGCATATAAGCTCTGTCATATTTATTAAGGAAAATCCACCTTATTTGCTCACATAACAGCATTTTTAATGTGTTATTTTTTTATTTATTTTCTGCAGTTCATCCCCTGAATTCTACAGAAATGTGGTAAAGATCCAGAAGCATGTGACATTCAACCAGGTCAAAGGCATCTTTGGCTTTACGGACAGTGACTGCATTGGTGAGACAACTTATGACTAAGACATATGTAATGATTAAAAAATAAATCATTCAATCATTCTTTGATTGCTTTCATAGTCAGACCAGCAGCTACATTATTTCCTGATCCTGAAGTGTAATTGTGTGAATACCTTATTGGTTCTTCATGGTGTTTATTATCTTCTATCCATCCAGGAAAGATCAGCTTCCCAGCCATCCAGGCAGCCCCGTCCTTTAGCAGCTCTTTCCCACAGATCTTCAAGGGCAGAAAGGACATACAGTGTCTCATCCCCTGCGCCATAGACCAGGTCAGGACAGCATTACAGTAATAGATCACAATACTACATACTGGAGTCATATATCACAATGCGGTGTGTTTGTATCCTCTCGCTCATCCAGGACCCCTACTTCAGGATGACCCGTGATGTAGCTCCGAGGATCGGCTACACCAAACCAGCCCTGCTGCACTCCACCTTCTTCCCGGCCCTGCAGGGGGCGCAGACCAAGATGAGCGCCAGCGAAGCCAACTCCTCCATCTTCCTCACTGACACAGCCAAGCAGATCAAAAACAAGGTGCCGCTATTACTAGTTATTACTAGTCAGATTGATATTGCCTATGATTGCTGATTGACCTGTGTAACCATCACTCACAGATCAACAAACATGCATTTTCGGGAGGAAAAGACACAGTCGAAGAGCACAGGGAGTTGGGTGGAAACCCAGACGTAGACGTCTCCTTCATGTACTTGAGCTTCTTCCTGGAGGATGATGAACAGCTGGAGAAGATTAGACAGGTGAGGGTGTGGAGAGCGGGGAAAACAAATGATATCTTTGAAACCTTATTTCTTTTGTTAATCACGCTCTTTCCTTTGTTTTGTTTTCCTTAATTCTCTCTACAACTTTGACTCTCATTCTGCTTTCCGTATCGTCCTCTTGTGCTCTGTTTATCTTTCTTCTCTGCTCCCTCATGCTGCTCTTCAACTCCCTTTTTCCCACTCCCACAATCTCCTATCTACAGGATTACGCAAGTGGAGCTCTCCTAACGGGAGAACTAAAGAAGCTTTTGATTGAGACTCTGCAGCCAATGATTGCACAGCATCAAGAGCGGCGCAAACAAGTCACAGACGAAACGGTCAAAGAGTTCATGACACCCAGGCCTTTAAATTTTAACTTGTAGCCTGCTTGAGCAACTGAGATGTCGAGGTGTATCATGTCACTAATCTCAGTGCAAGAGCAAATAATTAATCCTTTTTTTTTTTTCTTTAAGATTATTGTAATATGTAACAGGAAGATTTTCTCATACAGTTTGCATCGGGACTGGAGAAACATGTAAATCACTGGAGAAATGGTGTGCTTCTCTGCGTCAAACTAAGCATGGCATTGCCCTCGCCTTCATGCTAATTGTCATGCTACTTGTTAACTTCACTCCGCACCAAATGTACACATGCATCTTCATGAAGTGTTTGCAGCGCTGCAAAGTTCAGAATGAATGACAATTAAAGCGGAGTACAAATGTACATTGTTGTAAAATCTGCTTACAACACAGCTACACATCAACTTTGAAAAATGTTGGTTAAGAAGTCTTGTATTACTTGGAGGGTGGGGGCAGCCTTTGTATATGGGGTTTAGAGATAGGTCTAGTATGATCATAGGAGAAATGTTATGAGAATCTCTGAAGAGTTTGAACACATACCAATAAGGAGGCTATCAGTGTCTCACTCAAAGGAACTAAAGCAAATGTTTTGGTTATCAGCAAAAGGGAGTTAAGGTTACTCTTTCTCTAAGCATGTGAAGAGGTTTCACTTATGCCCTGATCTCTAAATAGATTCTGCATCTACATGAAGACTCACATGCTTATCTGTCATCAAACCAGAAGCTGATGGGTTCAGAGATTGCTTATGCTCAGACTAAAAATTAAACTGTACTTGAACAACCAAAAACACATCCTTTGAAAACACTTGTGGGAAATTTGTCCCATAATATCACACAAATCAATATTGACATTTTGTGATATACATATAGGCCCTTTTTACAACAGACATTTTGACATGTCACAGTAAATACAGAATTAATGATCGCTGAATTCCATTTAAGTGCATCAGTTTCAGGACCCTGGTATTGTTCATGCTGGCTCACTGTCACGGCTTACTGGGACACTTATGTTGTTAGTAATGGCTGTGCTTTTTTTATGCTATGACAAGTCAAAATGTCTGCTGTGAAACAGGCCTGTTGTCATACACGTAGAAGTGATTTGAACAATAAATGAATACTACATTGCATGTTCCATGATATTATGTTCCTTTAAAGGCAAAGTCTTTGATCCAAATGTAATTATATTTGTAATTTAAGATAAAACAGTATATGCGTCTGAGAGCACAGGACACAGTGTTAATTATTTACATACGTTTAAAAAAAAAAAATGATTAAGAAAACAAACCTGTTTATGAGTACAGCGTGTTGTTTTTGGCTGCCTGACTCAGGAAGCGTTCTCAAGAAAGCGAGTAATCCTATCAATTTTGTCGCTGTTTAAACACTCAGAGGGAAGTGGTTAAGGTGTTCTCTCCAAACAAAAAAAGAATAAATTATTATGATGGAGGGACAACTCCCTAAATATTCACAGTTCGAACACATTGCTTCTAAAAAATGTTGTCTTGCTGATGTTTTATATCACTTTAAACTGGTACTAAAGGTACCTGAAGACCACTACAGAAACAAACACTGTCAGCACCAGTTGTAAACTCCACAGAATATGTTCTATATGAAACTATTTGCTTACTTATATACATAGTTTATGCACAAATATTAAATATCAGTAGTATAGTATGTAGACAAACCCCTGTGCAACTCCTCCAGTCAGGCGATTAATCGCATGATTGTCCATAGTTAATTCCGATTACTTGCAAACGAATCTCATATTTTTTTATCTGTTCAAAATGTATCTTTAAAGGGAGATTTGTCAAGTATTTAACACTCTTATCAACATGGGAGTGGGCAAATATGCTTGCTTTATGCGAATGTATGTGTATATGTATTATTGGAAATCAAACCCTGGGATAAAATCTTATCAAATGAGGGGTCAGTTTACGGGTCCTTGACATGAAAAACTTTGGGAAACACTGGATTAATCCATATAATACCTCACTGTTTATTATTTGATTTATGGTTTAGATTAATAATCTGAAAAAAATGTAAAAAAACAATGTAAAGCACAACATTGGCTTCCAACATTTAGTGGAGTAGATTCAAGATTCAAGATTCAAACCCTTTATTGTCATTGTATAGTACAACGAAATCAGATTGTGACAATCCCATAGGTGCTAATGAAAAGATAATATAATAAAAAAGAGATAGTGCAATATAAATATAAAAAATATAAAAGATAATACAATATAAAATATAAAAATACAATATGTATATTGATGAGATGACAGTTTTGCCAGATTATTGCACAAAGTGTCCGTCA
>CAKAOI010048552.1:35244-52346 GCA_916701655.1 Sebastiscus albofasciatus
AAAAAATATAAAAGATAATACAATATAAAATATAAAAATACAATATGTATATTGATGAGATGACAGTTTTGCCAGATTATTGCACAAAGTGTCCGTCAGATAATGATATAATTATTGCACAGCATCATATAATTATTGCACGGAGTGATCAGCGTATGACAGTAGATTTACAAGTAGAACGAGTAGAAAAGTAGCATAAAATTGACATAGGCAAGGCAAGGCAAGGCAAGGCAGCTTTATTTGCATAGTACATTTCAGCAACAGGGCAATTCAAAGTGCTTTACATAAACATTCAAGAACATTACGACAAAGTGCAAAAGAACATTAAGACATAATAAAAACAGTTATGAAAACGTAAAAACATTCAAGATTAGAAAATAAAAACAAGCTAAAAATAGAAGCTAGGATATTTTTTTTATTACTTGAGAGTTAATGTACTAAGTTACTTTCCAGCACTGTAGTTGCAGGGCTGTTTGTGCATTTGTACATGTAGAGAACAATTACTGCAAAATTGTACAGTACTTGAGTAAATGTACTTTCCAGCACTGTATAGTTGCAGCAGGGCTGTTTGTACATTGTGGTGTAACTGCACAGCTGTATGATGTTTTTGGCACAGTATATACCGCACTGTGTTTTTAAGTATCCCAGGCAGTTGGATACAGTGACACATGCTGATGATGATGATGACCATAGCACCATCATGATGACCTGTTGAGTATTCTGACTGTGTGGTGGAGGATCAGCAGCAAACGCTCCTCTGCGGCTCAGCCAATGGCAGCGAGGGGCGGACAGTTACCCGCTAGGGGAGTTGTCTACCTCCAAGTCATCCGATTGGTGCTCTTAAAAAAAAGAAAAAAATGGCAAACACGCTTCTACTTTGAACCTCTTCCTCCTCCTCCTCCACAGGGTACAGAAATAGAAAAGGTCTGGCAGTAAGAGGGCACTTTCTAGTAGTGCAGCGTGTGAGGACACATCAGCATCCGGGTCCTTTTCTCATTAGCATTAGCTCAGCATCATCTGAACGACCACCTTAAAGAGGATACTTTAGCTTAAGAGCTAACTATCTTGGCTGAAGCTGAAGTTTGTGAATAACATATTTATTACAAAGTACCCACTGAACTGTTTGCTTGACACATTTCACCGGTTAGATTGTTTTAAAGGGGAATGGCATTGGACTTCGCTGCGGGCTGCATAGGAGGTAAGTTCACCAGCCACGTTAACAAGTTGGAGCTAGCATTAGACAGCTTTTTTCCATCGTTAAGAAACACGTGGACAACTTAAACTGCAAAGTAAGTGATTTCCACGTCCGACAAAACGTTAAAAACAAACTATAATAGATTAGACACTCAAAATCCGAGTTTTTTTCCGTTGTCTAAGCTAAATGAATGTGGAAATACCCCGGATGTAACGTAAAAGTAGTGAAATTACATTCCATACCTGTAACTCACACAGAACACAGGGAGTGGTGTTATTTATGTGTTGTTATCTTGTCATTCATGCAATAGCTTATTATGTGTGAATTAAACTTGCACACGCCCAGGTAAAATGGAGAAAAAAACAGTTTTGTTTAACAGTGTGTCAAGGTGTCTTATCCTGCCATCTTTTCCCATGATAAAAATTCATCATCAGATGTGACGTCATCATGCATTGTGAAATAACCCCTCTATCGTTCCTGGTTAAGGCGTAACCCTCTACCTTGACTTTCAGACCTCCTTTTTGAGTGGAGGTAGCTTGCACAAGTGAGGTAGCTTGCACAAGTAAATCCAGTAAATCAACCCCCTTAAAGCCTTGGGAAGCTTGTCAGCTGTTTTGTCTTTGCCCAAGGTCTTCCTGAACTACCCCCAGATAGTCTCACTTTTAGAGGCCTGCTGAGATAAAAAGTTTTGTGCAGAGAGCCAGGTCTAAGTTGAAGTATTAGGGCCACATTGAGGGGGGGTTGGAGGGGAATCAGAGATTTTGAGTATAAAGTCATAATATTACAAGAAAAAAAGTCTTAATTTGATGAGAATAAAGTCATACTATTTCAAGAGAAAGAAGTCGTAATATTAGAAGAGTAAAGTCATAACTTTACGAGAAAAAAAGTCGTAATATAACAAGAATAAAGTCATGACTTAATGAGAAAAAAAGTCATAACTTTAAGAGAAAAAAAGTTGTTATACTGTATTACAAGAATAAAGTCACAACTTTGAGAGAAAAAAAAGTTGTAATAGTCCAAGAATAAAGTCACAACTTTACGACAAAAAAAGTCGTAATATAACAAGAATAAAGTCACAACTTTACGAGAAAAAAAGTCGTAATATAACAAGAATAAAGTCATGACTTAATGAGAAAAAAAGTCAGAATTTTAAGAGAAAAAAAGTTGTTATACTACTCGAATAAAGTCATAGCTTTACGAGGAAAAAAAGTCTTAATTTAATGAGAATAAAGTCATACTATTTCAAGAAAAAAAAGTCGTAATATTCCAAGAATAAAGACATAACTTTACGAGAGAAAAGTCGTAATATTAAGAGAATAGAGTCATAAATTTGAGAAAAGAAATTGTTTATGAGAAAAAAAACTACTTTATAATATTATGACTTTATTCTCATAATATTACAACTTTTTTCTCGTAAGCATGTGACTTTATTCTCATAATATTATGACTTTAATCTCAAAATCTCAGATTTTTTTTTCCTCAATGTAGCCCTAATATTCCATCGCAAAGTTGTTGTCTTTAGTAATTCACGTCTAAATAAATATAGCCTGATTTGTGCTCTTCATAGTCAGGGATATACTCTGGATTCACTCCAACACTGCTATAGACTCTTTTGTTATTCATTCACTGATGCATACATGCCAAAGCCTGTCCCAATTCAAGATGATTACACCACAGTAATAACAGGAGGTGCATGTATAATTTGAAAGCATAAGTTAAAAACAAGTACGTTAGATGTTGCCTTACACATAAAACAATGATCCCAGTCACTTCCACACAGTGAGGCATACAGTTTATTAATTAAACACCGGTATCGCATCGGTATTCAGTATTGGCTATCGGTATTGGAACTGAAAAAGTCGGATCTGTGCATCCCTAATTGAAAAGCCTTTTGTATCCCACTGGTTATACTCAACATTACTATATCGGTAATGATGTGTGCATTAAGTTGTCAGGTCATGGTCAAAGTGTATTACATTTGAAGGTTAAATGCCTCTGATGATTGAGTACCTCTTGGCTAACGGGTCCTAATATGACACGCTGTTGTATAATGGATCTTTGGCTCAGTCATGTCAAGGACAGGCCTCCGTCAAGCTTTCGTCACAGCCAGGGTACAGTGCAGTGACCAGCTGATTACTGTGCTCAGTCTCAGGGGAACGGGTTGTTTGATGTCCACAGTTGAGTCACTTGATTATAAGCCATTCATTTGATTTCTATATCATAATTAGTATTTTCTAATGAGATTTGAAATCATGTTTCCAGGTGCTGCTGGTGTTTTGGTCGGACATCCATTTGACACTGTGAAGGTGGGTGTCTGTTCCATCCTCTCTCATTATTTACTCATGTTAGGCAATGGCATGATCCAGTACTTTGCTGTTAAAGTGTTGTAAGTCTGTTGAATTTGAACCCAGATAATCTGAAGTTGCATAGTCAGCCAACACTTGGGCCGCGTTAATTCAGCAAGAGGATTGGGATATTGATTACTGTATTATTATTATTATTATTATTATTAATAATAATAAAGACATACGTTTGTTTTTAACTAAGGATGCACCGATACCGGGCGCCACGTTGATCGCTCATCATTTGCAAAAAGTTGAGGTCTAGGCTACTTTATGCAAATCACGGGCGTCCGACTCGACTCGCCGCCTCTGGAAACTCCCGAGAAACTTTTAAACTAACCGTTGTCGATCTAAAATAAAGACAGATTCAGCAACTGCATGGCTTATTTCTCCTTGCATAAAATGTTTTCAGAAACACATTTCAGTGAACTATTTTCGTGATATAAGAGAAGGAAAGTTTCCAAACGAGCCGCCATGTTGGTTCCGGCTTGAAAGCTGGGAGCAGCAGCACAAGAGGGAAAGCGTTTGTCCAATCAGGCGATCCCTCGCGATAAAACACGCCCCTTTAGACATGTACCATAACACATAAAAGAATGATCCCAGTCACTTCCACCCAGTGAGGCGTACAGCTTATTAATTAAACGCTCATATCGGATTGGTGCTCAGTATTGGCCGATACCTAAAGCCCAGGTGTCGCTATCGGATCGGTGCATCTCTAGTTTTAACTCATGCAGATCATGTTTTATGTTGTGTATTTCTTTAATTCTAAACAGATCTTTATTCACGTGCCATGACGTCCCCCTTAAATGTCAGTATTTGTCAGCAACCAAGCACTATGTACAGTATGTAAGGTATTGTTCTGAACTTCAGTGTACGTTGAAGTTCAGAAGAAGGACACTCACTCTCAGAGTCTATTTAGGGACATTGGCTTCAGTTACTGCCGTTTGTCTGATAAACTCTATAATCATTGTTTTCAACTAACCGCACAGTCACAATGAAGTATTGTTGTCACTATAGTTAGTGGACTTGTCTATGCAGTGCTCCTTTTGGCTTAAAGCTACTCGCTAAAGTCCAAATTGAATAGTGTTTTTTTTTACTTCTATGATTTCTATAAATGATTCCAAACACTAACTTTGTTTGTATTGATTAAATTGCCGTCATAAATCATTCACTTAATTTGTTTGAAAAGGCGAGGAAGTTTTTAAATGGCCTTTAGCACACAATTGTTTGAAGTTGTCATTTCTCCCTGAGCTGGTGTTGGGGGGGCTTTAACAGCAACAGTGTCACTGTGTTGTAGATGAGAGAGAGAAATAAACAACCTCTCCATGGAAATGTGACCTATAGTAAGTATGGTCAAGGTCTTTTTTTTTTTACCCTCTCACCCAATGTCTTGTCTTGAGCTATAAAAATAAGAAGCACAGAAGACATTTAGTTTTTTATACAACTTCATTCTCCCTCTTGTTGCACCCCCCTAAGCATATATATTTTCTTTCCCTGAAAAGAACCATTTCAAAGCTCTGCCTGCTTCTTTCCCTTTTAAACCCGTATTACAATATGTGGTTTTGTAGTTGTTGTGGCCCTGTTGTTGGCCTCATCGCTCTGACATACGGCGCTAACATGAAGTCTGTCATCCACAGGTGAGACTTCAGGTTCAAAATGTGGACAAACCTCTGTACCGTGGGACATATCACTGCTTCCAGTCGATCGTACGCCAGGAGTCGGTAAGTTTGTTGTAAATGCCTCTTGATTTATTCCTCATAGAAATAGAATAGGAGTAGAATGGACATTCCACTGTGGTCATTTGACTGGTACAAAAGAAAATGGCGATTGTTGTCAGTCGTTATGGCGACAACACACGTCAGTAAAGTGCCGAATCGACTCGTTAAAGCCAATTCATGCTACTTTCTTTCGCACATACTTGTCAAAGGGACAACCGGCATGGCGTGACTACAGAGACACACACACACACACACACACACACATTGTGCATTCCAGTACCCATACTACCCTACTATTAGTATGTCAGAAAAAGATTTAGTATGTCCCAATACATAGTATGTCAACTGCATGAGGTAAATTAACTGTATCACTATAGTGTGCGGCTGCATGGTGGTGCAGTGGTTAGCACTGGTGCCTCACAGCTAGAGGGTTGCAGGTTCGAATCCGGCCCTTCTGTGTGGAGTTTGCATGTTCTCCCCGTGTTAGCGTGGGTTTTCTCCGGGTACTCCGGTTTCCTCCCACAGTCCAAAGACATGCATGTTAGGTTAATTGTTGACTCTAAATTGCCCATAGGTGTGAATGTGAGCGTGAATGGTTGTCTGTCTCTATGTGTCAGCCCGGCGACCTGTCCAGGGTGTACCCCGCCTTCGCCCAATGTCGGCTGGGATCGGCTCCAGCCCCCCCGCGACCCCTAACGGGATAAGCGGTTGCAGATGAGAGAGACTATAGTGTGCCTTGTACAGCGAAGGGAAGGTCCTGTGACTTGAAACGATGTGTATGTTAAGAGTGGAAAACAAGTCCATTTAAGGAGAAAATAATGTAAGCATATATCACAAGGTATCACAAGGTGTCTTGAACAAGCAATAAATTAGGAGACAGAGACACCAACCAGCCAAACCGGTTTAAACTAGTTTTCTTCTAATTATGCATGTAGGTTAAGGAGGAGGTGGTTGTATTTTTGTGTTTCTATATAAGTTCCAAAAGTACGGAGATCTGGGGGAGACTTTTTTGGCTGTCATCCTCCGGGTGTTCTGCAGACATCTGTAATTCCATCTGTTTGTTTGAATAAAGTGTTTCCTGTTCAACCTACAAATGGATGGCAAAACTCATCATTTTTCAGTCCAAGATCTCTCTGTTTGATAACCCTAATTAGTTACTTCATGCAGTATACCAAATATACCAGAATGTTGTACTACATCCGGTCGCATTTTGCAGTAAGCAAGCCAGCATGCTTTTCTGCCTATTCTGAACCACAATCCTCGTATCCTATGAGCAAGAGGGTTAAAGTTCAAGGAGCAATGTTACTGCAATGTACTGCATGCAACAGTATGTACTTTGTAAGGGCAGCTGCATTATGTACTGAAAGTAAAAAGAAAAAAGTATGTGATTTGGAACGCAGCCACACACTTGACGCCGACGCCACACCGGCATGAGTTATGCTGCAATCCTTTGCAAGTTGGAAGTCGATAATTCAAAATCGGTATTCCCAACTTCCAATATAAATGCGTCCCAGTGCATTTGCTCTGGAAAACATGGACGCCCGCATTAAACTGATGTTTGTGCGGGAAGTCTCTGAGCTTCACTCGCATTTACGGAGAACCTACATCAATTACAGCAGCACCTTTTAGCGAAGAAGTCTAATTTAAGACATTTTAAAGATCTGCGGTATCTCTGTTAAAAGACGGGAGGAGTAGGCTTACAATTCACCGTGTGCCGCCATGCTGCTGTGACGTCAGGTTGTTTATTTCAGAGTGAAATGGATTGCAGCACGAGTGCTCGACTTGCCGCAAGTCGATTTACATGGAAGTTAGCCCGCTACAACTTGGTGCAATTGCAATAGTACACATAAAATAGCTGCCACTCTGGCCACCCTGCTACCTTGATTTGAATGGGAATGTCCGTCCTACTCCTGTTCTATTTCTATGGTGTTACTAGTTTATATATTTTCTCTCTTAGGCTGCATTTAATCATATCATGGCTGTTAAATGATGTGTGAGTTATTTCACCTTGTGCTGTCTACCATACCAACAAATGAAGGTGTCCAGTTACAGTCCCATCTCTAAACATGATCAGCCAGCATGTTCCTAACATGGGGTGAGACGGGTGAGAGGGGTGAGAGAGGGTGGATGTGTGTAAGTTAGCCAGGGTCACTGAGGACCTTATTCCTGCATGGGCTAAATAAAGCTTTGGACCTCAGGGCCATGTGAGCGAAGCGGAGTATGCTTGGTCTCAGTGAATTTCTCGTGGCTGTTTTCACATGGAGGTAATGGATTGTATTCCTCCTACAGTGCAATATGAAAATATGAAAAGTGGTTCGCAGCAGTTTGTTCCCTCACGTTCATATTTGTGGACATAAATTTACAGTACTAAAACAATGCCTATATTTAGATTGTCTGTGAAGCTGTCAGCTTTGTATGTGTGCACCTAGCAGCTGAAGCTGGCAGAGTACAGAGGGGACAGACATTTGGAATGAATTTCTTATTAATTTTAGAAAACAATTTAAAGTTCTTTGAGGACACATCTACATTAAAACACAGCTGCTAGCTCGTCACTGACATCGGCTGTCACTGCTCCTCTCTTTTTGACTTGATTGGCCACAAAACATGTTAACTTTCATTCCCTCGGCTACAATAACTTCTAACACTTGAGCTGGATTTGAGGGAATTCATTAAGTAATTAAAGTAAGGAGTAATTCAGTGATTAAAATTGTGTTTACTTTTCATACCTGCTGCTCCGTAGAGATTTTGATGCAACATGATGGTGTTCCCTCACCGGTCCCAGTAATCTGTCTTTGTGTCTGTAGATGTTCGGTCTGTACAAAGGCATCGGCTCTCCAATGATGGGCCTGGCCTTCATCAACGCCATAGTTTTTGGTGTCCAGGGCAACGCCATGCGTAAGCTTGGCAGAGACACGCCTCTCAACCAGTTCCTGGCTGGAGCCTCTGCTGGAACCATCCAGTGTGTCATTTGCTGCCCGATGGAGCTGGCGAAGACGCGCATGCAGTTGCAAGGGACTGGAGAGAAGAAGTCGAAGAGGAAGCTGTACAAGAACTCTCTGGACTGTCTGGTGAGAATCTACAACAAGGAGGGAATCCGAGGTATCAACCGCGGCATGGTGACCACCCTGCTGCGCGAGACACCTGGTTTCGGCGTGTACTTTCTCGCTTACGACGTGTGGACCCGGTACCTTGGCTGCGAGCCAGAGGATCCTTACATGATCCCAAAGCTGTTGTTCGCCGGCGGCATGTCCGGCATCGCTTCCTGGATCTCCACCTATCCCGTGGACGTGATCAAGTCGCGTCTTCAGGCGGACGGGGTCGGCGGCGTCAACAAGTACAATGGCATCATGGACTGTGTCAGACAGAGCTTGAAGAAAGAGGGGTGGAGGGTGTTCACACGCGGGCTCACGTCCACTTTGCTCCGCGCTTTTCCAGTGAATGCCACCACGTTTGCCACTGTGACTCTATTTTTGTTGTACATGCGCGAGGGAGAAGAGTGTAGCATGCAGGACTCGGAGCCGCAGTCCGTCCAGCTGCAGCCTCTGCAGCCACAGACGCAGCCAACCAGCATGTGAGCATCACTACAGTCATCAGCAAATTGATACAGTGTAGATGAAATTTGCAGCTTAAAGCAGGTCTATGATCTGTTGACTGG
The DNA here is from genome assembly GCA_916701655.1 of Sebastiscus albofasciatus. Classification (NCBI taxonomy): domain Eukaryota; kingdom Metazoa; phylum Chordata; class Actinopteri; order Perciformes; family Sebastidae; genus Sebastiscus; species Sebastiscus albofasciatus. The sequence goes on from CAKAOI010048552.1 coordinate 44,155, forward strand.
TGTCCGTAACGAGAAAGGTGAACTGATCCTAGGCCAAGTGACCACATGTATTATTTAAATAATATATATTTTAAGATAAAGGCTGCACTTGTAAATATGGTATGGTTAAAAGTCCTTGGTTTTTTGTACACACTTTTTTTGAGTTTTAAGTAATTTAGGAAACTTAACTGTTACAAGAGTTACTGTAACGCACAGTGACAGTTACAGATGTTCCTAAAATTTGGAGTAAAAGAAACACTTTGTCTTTAATGCTGTGTTCAGGTCATAATGGAGTATGTTAACAACCGGTCTCCACTATTAGACATGCCTAAACTTGTATTCAATGATAGTTATTGACTACCAAAAATCAGCTACAAAGTTTGGCATGTTTGTGAACATGAATGTATTTTTTACTGTTCCTTTTATCAAACTTAAATCAGTGAAATTAATGTGATTTTTAAGATTGAATTTATTCATTTTAAGCGGTTAACCAATCGATAATGTTCTCACCTTGGTGTCCAGGTCAAGACTATTTACCTCCACGTAGTGTGAACACAGCATTTCAGCATTTTATCGTTTCATCATAATGGTTACATTTACAAAGAAAGCCTTACACGTGTAGATATTGTTGTATTATTATTTTTTTCTGAGGTTACAATTATGTATGTGGTTCAACCTTCCTATGAGAAGTCATAGGACAGGTGTGGACGCTGCCTGAAGTTTTAATTGGTAATTGGTCGTTGGCCCACTGCAGTATGACATAAACATGGTTTAGATACAAAATAATCACGTGTAATAATTTAATTTAAAATATGTAATTATGTGACATAATAATTGTCTAAAACAAATTCTGATGCCATTTTTTTATTCATTTTGTTGTGGACATCGTACAGTGTCCAAAGAAAGCACCTTATGGTATGATATTAAGCACATGTACGGTTAACAAACATTTTTGTCCCATCAGATTTTAAATTTTACAATAAATTTTATATTTTGTATTTCCCACTAATGCAAGATGCTGTTACAGTGTTGAGCAAAGCTGATGGCTTATTACTTTAAAAATGGCCTTTTTAAAATCCAAAATGTATTTTTACACCTTGCGCTCCTCCATTGGTAGATGTGAGGCACAATATTTCGCCGGCTCCACATCCTCCACAAGGGGGAGATTTGTTAAAGTGGCAGTAGGCAGAATATTTTTGGCTTCATTGGGAAAAAAAATTCCATAATAACCTTTCAGCATATTGTAATTCAAGTGTTCTGAGAGAAAACTAGACGTCTGCTCCTCCTCATGGCTCTGTTTTCAGGCTTTAGAAAAGCCTGTGACGGGTGACTTTGACCAATCACAGGTCATTTCATTGAGGGAGTGTTCCTATTGACTGTGGTCATGTGACCAGAACTTGGTGTTCCTTCAACAGATTTTACAATGGCGGCTGTGTCACAAACTTTCTCATTTTACAGCTAAGCCGTGCTCTACAAGATGATTCTGAAAACATTTGAGGCGAGAAATAGGCATTAACGTAACATAATATCGATTCATATTTGATCAGCGCTGCCTAGTTTGACCGTTTGGTTGGAGTTCACCAGAGATTGACAGCTGGCTCTCATAGACAGCAGTTGGACAGTAGACCTCAGATCAGCTCTTACTGCTTGTTTTCCTTTCGGTCTGTGAAATCTTGCAGATGCTGTTAGGAGCACCGGAGGACACAGAGGCACATGATTTTTTTCAGGTTACCTGTTTCATGTACTACTGTCACGATATAGCGACTGTTTTATAAAATTACTTTTTTTAAATCATATTTGCTCCAATCTCGCCTACTTCAGCTTTAATATCAGACCAGTATTGTTCACTCTAGCCTGCGGCATCTAGAGGCAGAGGAAGTGATAGCTCCTGCAATTTTAACACTTTCAGCTGCAGATTTTGCATTTTGTAAGTGCTGTTTGTTTAAGAAGTACATTTTTATTATTTATGTCTCTAAACATTTATGCACCTGTAATGACATTTTCAGACATTTGAGCAGAGACACAAGTGTTATTTTTTTAGAGAAATAGTAACTTGTTAAGAGCTTACTATTCTGCCAAAAACAGATTTTTGTAATGTTTGCATTTGAAGTTCAAATGTTGGTCAAATGTCTCTAAATGTGACCATAAAAGATTTGTCAGTAATCTCTTGACCAACAAAATCTGGTTAGGACCCCTCTGCTTCCCTCTCAATATTAACCAGGACCGTCATTATAGGCATGCACAGTGTCAGTGTGACCTCTGTACTTTACCCAGTTAACAGCTGCCAGAGTTCACAGATGTTTTACATTTTTCAGGTTTAAAATGTAAACTATAACACGTCAAACATTGGAACTGCAGTCATGCACAAGAAATGCCTTTTATAAACCTACCTGCAGGTGACACAAGTATCAAAATTGATGGAGCTATTACTTTCCTTGCACATAGATGGCGCACATCTGCAGTTGCTAAAACTGCCTAAACTGCTGCTGCTGTTACTTTTCTTATCAATGAGTAGCAGATGTTAGACTGGTCTGAAACAGCTTTGGGGTTGTCCAAAGACATAATGTTGTACATACTGTGGATATGGTGTTTTTTTTTTTTTCATGTCATCCTTTACAAAGGTGTGAAATCTCTATAGGTTTTAGATTTTCCTTAACGGTTCTCTATTCGATATCCAGAGCATTAATTAAGCAGCAAACAACTATGGAGTAAAGTCTACCTGAACAGAGAATGAAGTCACTCTCCCTCTGTGTGTGTTGTAATCACTCTGTGCTTTGTTTACATTGCCAGACCGGCCGTGCGTGCCTTTTTAGTGCATGTGAGCATGCTCCACTGGCTAGCTCACGGCCACCGCTCTGCACTACTCTCATACAACGGTTACAGCTGATAACGCCGTCCCGACCAATGGCATCGTCGCGGTAGCGTAACACCCCCCACCCTCCGGTTCCTCCTCAGGTTAAAACTGTTAGCACTGTTGCCGTTGTTTGCACTGTTAGCATAGCGTCGCCATGTTGAGAGCCGTCGAGAGGCAATAGAAATGCTCTGAATTTCGTGTTCAGCTCCTTTTTAATTACAATCCTGTATTTTTTCTGTTTCAAGTCTTTAGTTCTCTATTTTGTCTAGGTTTGTCTGACTGTACTGGTGGATGATGCATGTTTGTTAATATCTTTGTAAAAAAGGGCTGCTTTAACTGTCTAATGTTGCCTTCTTGTTCTGTGCTTGTTTATGTACAATATCTTGCACCAAAGCAGCATGCTACACTCAGTAGAGAATGGTGAAATAAAAATCTAATTTTTTCTCATGTTTTCTGAAAGACAGAGTTTTTTGTACAGCTATTACCACAATATGTTATGAGGATGAATGAATGAATGGATGGATGAGTTGTTTTATGTGAGTGTTCTGTTGAAATGAAAGACTGACCTCCAGTGGTTATAGACGGGTATCACAGGTTCTGCTTACATTTGGGGCTTGAAGCAGACTCATTCAAATCCATCAGGGAGAACACACATATACTATTGGACACTAATGTATAAAAATAGCACTTTTTATTAAAGAAATATTATTTACTTTCAGAGTTGTAAACAAATTAATCCATTATTTGACAAAAATAAATTATTCAAGTTATGATCGCAGTATTGCCTCAACACCATCTCACAGGATGAGTGCCAGTACATGAGTCTTAAGGGAAACACTTCTCACCCAAATGGTTTTTTTTTTTCAAAAATGCAGCATAAAATAAATAGTATGCTTTATATATCAAGAAACCCCTGGTATGGAGTGGTGCTCCCCTTCAACTTATTGTGCAAGAAGGTTGAATAAATATCCTGATTCTCTTCTCTCATTGAGATACAACTCCAAATGGATCAGTTACTGTACGTAGCATCGTTCATCCTCTGGTCCCAGATGAGAGTGAAAACAAAGAAGTACAGCGAAAAGAAGGGCGGGGGAAGTGAAGAAAGGGAAAGTAGTGGATAAATAAAGGAATAGATTTCAGATTGTGGTTCTCCTACAGTGTTTCTCTCCCTCTCTGCTAGCTGGTTTTCCCAGATTTTGATGTGTTCATGAAGGAGGAGTCACAGGAGTAGCGCAGGAAGCGGTAGATCTCTTCGGCTCTGGATCGACTCATACAGCCTCCCTTCTGTATGGCTTCAATGGAGCTGCAGGAGGAACAAAAGAAGTCGAGAGGAGAGGTTGTAGTGTGTAAACAAGAGGGGAAAGAAGGTATCTGCTCTCACAATATATACACACACACACTTCCTTTACCTATTTATGAGTTGTGCAATAGATCTGTAGTTGTGGCTCATGCTAAGGGCGTGGACGTAGTTGACCGAGGGTAGGCCCAAGTAGAGCTGCAGGGCCTGCTGCCTGTGCTGCCCTTTGACCTCCAGCGGTACGGCGATGCCCTGACCTTTACGCTGCTCCAGCCGTGCCAGGCCTGCCAGCAAGCCGGCGCTCTCTTCAGCGCCATCGCTCCACAGCAAGCGCACCCCGGTACGCACCAGTGCCGTCAAAGTGCTGTCGTAGTAACGGGTTCGCTGGAACGGACGAGACGCCTCGCCTGTGACGGAGAATCATAAAGAACAGAAGCATATGACGTGATCTTAAATAGTAAATCAAATTGTCGTGTATACCACTGGTTCCCAACCTGGGGGTCTCGGCCCCCGTTAGGGGTCATCAAAGCTTCACAAGGGGTCGCAAGGCCTTCTTGATTTTAAGGGGTGTAAGACAACTTTTTAAAGGGGTCGTCAGTTTACTCAATCATAGAAAAGGGGTCCCTTAAGGAAAAATGTTGGGAACCACTGGTAAACTATCAAAACTGCAATCAAAATACACAGTACATATTCAACAAAATGTGGCTTTTGGTCATCAAATCAACAGGCTGACTGACCTGGCTTGGTTCTGTCCTTCTCCACTATCACACAAACACGCTCAAACAATCCCTGCAAGCTGTTCACTCTTTCAGCCAATCGCTTCCTGTTCTGCGCCGCGGCCAAGTCCGACTGGCTGTGCCTCTCCACCGCCGTGCGGTTGCTGACAATGAAGTAGCTGCCGTCCAGTGAGCAAACGTGGACGGTGGCTGCGTGGCGCTGACGGAGGCTGGTCATCACCTCCACTCCACCGCTGATGCAGCGACTGTCCACCAGAATGCAAACAGGCCCTGATGGAGCACTGACTGATGAGTCCTGTGCAGTGGACGTCTGTGGAGCTGAGGAGGCGGCAGGGAGGGCCGCCTGGACCTGGAGGAAAACCAGAAAGTCTTACTGACTTCTACTATGTATGTTTTAGTGACTGGTTTAATAACTCAGCATCCCTTCTTTCTACGTCTTACTTTCACACACACACTGTATGACCCTATGGACAGGTGTGTATGTGTTGTCATCTTGGCTCGTACCTGGGGTTGTTTCATGGAGGATAACTGCAACTCTGACTCTGCAAAGTCCAGTTCGTCAGAGAGCAAATGCTGATTTTCCATCCTCTGGCGACACCTGCAGGAGAAAGAAAATTATGCTTTAGTAGCATATGACAGTTTGCAGTGGCAATTTTAGACTTTTTTTAAGGGTGCTCAAGCACACCTACATTTCATCTCATCACCCCTAAAAATGAATTATCCAACCCTCTGAGATCGCCAGTGGTCCAAGGCCGACATTACTGTCTTTAAGAGGTTGTAGCGGGCTCAGTCTTAACACTAGTGAAGATATTGGTATCATACGAAACTAGAAAACTGAAGGAATCCACTGGTACCAACCATGTCATGCTAGCTTTTCGGGAAGGAGGCTAAATAATGCTCCAAAGTTACGCTACATTTTGGCGAGGGAAATCTGGCATGGCCATTTTCACAGAGGTCCCTTGACCTCTGACCTCAAGATATGTGAATGAAAATGGGTTCTATGGGTACCCACGAGTCCCCCCTTTACAAACATGCCCACTTTATCCCATGTTTTGGGCAAAAACAATGCAGTTATTTGCATGCAGTATAATATACAACGTCATAACATTTAATGAGGAAGGTTTATCTACAGGAGAATAAACATTTGAAAGCAATACAGAATGACTGAGAGACATACTGCATTATATTCCATTATATTTTGAATTGTCACCTGGCGCCTGAATTTTGTGTTTTCCTTTACAAAAATAAAGACATTTCCACCATAACTTGATGCAGAAAAGACAGAAAATGGTGCATAAAAATTCAGCAGAATGCAGGAATTGAAGTGTTTGCCACTCAAAAAATCCTAAGGGAGAGGACCCCAGACCTCCTGCTTCATATGTGTCCCCCCCCCAAAGTTGAAAGGAAGCCTACGCCCATGACTGTCACATTATTCTCATTGGGGGTTGAACCCCCCTAAAAATCTGATCCTAGAATTGCCCCTGATGTTTGTGTTTGTGTGCTACCATATGAGAATTTCTTTACCTCTCCTTTTGCTGGTCTTCACTCACTGAGCACCTCTGTGCCTTGCTCAGCAGTGAGATCTTGGATGCTATGGTTGAAGACGAGGAGGAGGAGGAGGAGGAGGAGGAAGAGGAGGGTTTCTGCTGCTGTTGTAGCCCGTTGGGCTCCGGCTGTACCACCTTTGGCCACAAGGGGGCAGCAACATCCCCTCCTGTTGTGACACTTCTCTTTTTACCAACTTCCTCTGTCTCCTCCTCACTAGAATCATGAATGCGTATGACACGGGCGCGCTTGGTTTTCACCCCAGCTCTCTGCTCTGGTGGAGCTGCGGCTGTAGTCTTAGCGCTGGCCCCGGCTCTGGCTTTGTGCTGGAAAACACGCCGTCTGGTGGCATACTGCCTCCGCCCCTCCACGTACGAGTCCTCGGGCATAAGTTCAATGTCTTCGGCCTCCTCTTCCTCGCTGCTCTCCACCTCCTCACTTCCCACCACAAAGCTGTCCTCTGCATATGTCTCATCCATCTCAGGCACCTGGGATCCAACATTAGGAACATGGACTGGAGTCAATAATTAGACTAAAAGTTATCTGAAGTATTTAGTATTTGGTTTCTTTGTAAGTCAAGTTTTTATTTGCATTGAGTAAAAAAAAAAAAAAAAAGTAAATAAAATATACAGTATACCTGAGAAAATATGTCCATGTTGTGACGATTTCTGTAGGACAGTTTGAACTTTCCCTGGACTGCAGGGCTTCTCACTGACTTCAGGTAAATACCTTGCATATCAGATTCTGTTATAGAAGGGAACAAACACGAAGTTTATGGGACAATTTCTTCAGTATACTTAAACTCAGACACTTCAGATTTGAAGTAAAATCCACTGAAGATACAATAAAAATCACATTTCTTGGAAAAAACATGGTGTACCATTCAGTCCCTGTGACAAGTGTGTGTTGTCGACCACAAAGCCATCAAGAGAGTGGTTCTGATCTTCTCCATCCTCTTCGTCAGATGACACGTCTTCCCCCTCATCCGACAGCTCGGCTTCCTCAACCAGGAACTGGCGCCCTTTTCGACATTCGGGGTGCTGAGAAACAAACAATTGGAAAATGCCAAGTTTGACAGATGCTGAAGATGTCTGCGACAGATATTTATAGACTTGACATTTTTATGGAAGGAGGAAGGTGTCATTTTTTGGGCAAAACCTGGTCTGAAATATGTTATGGTTGTATTGTGTTTTTAAAGCAGCTATATAATTGATGTTTTTAATATAACAATACATCATATTACAATGTGTCAACATGAAAGGGGTTGTTTGGTTTTAATTTAGTTATGACGTCATGATTGACAGATGCTCTCAGTGAAGAAGTTGCAGCCGGAGGCTTGGGAATTGTACGAGAGGAGATGTAACTTTCCATAACCGTCACGAGTCTGTGTACTAGAACATGTCAAATTGATCATAAATGTAGTTATAGAGATATTATGGTTAGTTGTTGTGTCTTTCTAGCCAAACAGCTACCGTGGTGCTAACGTAGCAGCAGCTAGGTGGCTCACTCTAGCAAGCTGTAGCTGTGCTCGGCTTGTGATTGGCTCGGGCAGGTGAATGGGCGGGACCTCGATACCGCGGCTCCAGCCCCCCGATCACTACTGCGCAGACTCTGAGTCCAAATTACATAAAAATCTCATGATGGTAGGCTCCCGTATTCGGGATATTTTGGCTTCACTTTTGTACAGTGGGAGGAAGTGGAGACGCGTCGTCCATCTATATACACAGTCTATGGTAGAGACCAAAAACAGAGCTAAAGCAGAGTGAATATTGTAATATAT
>CAKAOI010048553.1:0-75619 GCA_916701655.1 Sebastiscus albofasciatus
GAGAATTAATTATATATATATATTGAATTAATTATATATATATATATATATATATAATTAATTCTCTCTCTTCTCTATTAAGATTGGAAAAGTAGTATTTTCTGTTATTTATTTTATTTATTTATTTTATTATTTATTATTTTATTTTATTTATTTTATTTATTTTATTTATTTTATTTATTTTATTTATTTTATTTATTTTATTTATCTTTAGTAGTAAACTTATTTAGTTAGACATGTTTGCATGTGATGTGTTGACCTGTTGGGGGCAGCAGTGCGCCCCAGAGTGTCTGCGCTACCGGAAACAGAAACGGAGTAGAAGAAGAAGAAGAAGAAGAAGACTCCATGCACAAGTCTATCAAGGATAGTTGTGAAACAAGCTAGCTGGCTGCTGATGGACTTCATGTCTTGTGTTGTGTGTCAGTAAGAGTCGTTATCCTCGGAGCTGTTGCTGTAAACCAAAAAGAGGACTTTAATCTGTTCCAGAGGAAGAAATGAGCTCAGTCAGAGAGGAAGGTAATAAAGGTTATCTGTGTATGCTAGCCTTATCTGTTAAACATAACCTGAAGTTGATGTTAGTCTGAATGAAAGGTTGATGTTGGTGTTGTACCAGGCTGTTAAAAGTATAATGACTATCTTTTCGTTATGATGAGAACCAGAGATTGTTAAATGTGTCCCAGTTACATCATGAGACTGTTGGCTCTCCTACAGTGACTCAACCTGAGATGCTTCTCACACAAAGTCACCTTGAGTCATTAAATGATTGTCTTGTACTTGTCATCACTAAGTCAAGATGTTTTCATCATGAAAACATCTTGACTGTCACAGTATTAAGTACCTTTTTGAGGTACTTGCTGCTTTATACTTTAAATCCACTATATTTTCACTACCATTACATTTATTTAATTATAGATAACACTTTGCAGATTCATTTATTTATTTAACCTTTATTTAACCAGGTAGTACTCATTGAGATTAAGAATCTCTTTGGCAAGAGAGACCTGGCCAAGACATCAGCATTTAAACATACATTAAAGTTTCAGACGCCACAACATAAAACAAATGCAAAATAAATACATAGCATAATATCATACAAAACACATTAAAATCAAGTGAAGCCAACGTTAAAGTGAAAACATTCAGAGACACAGACGGCTCCTGATTGACTCTGCTTCTAGGTCTTTCATCAATGTGTTAAATTCATCAAAAGTAATCAGATTACCCAGTTTCAATTTATCTTGCAGTGTATTCCAGGAAAAGGGAGCAGATTTTTCATTTTCATTTCATTTTCATATTCAAGCTATATATGATGAGCTTACAGAATACAGTGAATTGTGTGATATTAAACCAGTGGTTTCATTCTTTGTGGCTGGTGACCCCCTCACTAAAAGCAGTGTTTAAGCATCATATTCTATCAAAACCGTTCAGCCTTAGTCTACATTGTTTCTGGATTACTTCAAACTTATATTTTATAGTATTTTGTCACATATCGGCCGACATAGGATGTCACAATCTAATACGGAGCAAAAATATCGGCCTGGATGATTTATCGGGCTTTAGTGAGAAACGTGCAGTACACTGTTTAACTGTTGAACCTGTTATTACTCTGTTAATGTCAGAATATTAAATTAGGTAGAGGCTGTAGATATAATATAGCCAGCCTTTGGTTTGGATTAGGTAACACAATACTTATCACTGACAATTTGTTTGCGTTCTTCCACATTTTACAAACAGGTAAAGACCGAATCATCTTTGTCACCAAAGAGGATCATGCAACTCCCAGCAGCGCTGAGCTCGTGGAGGAAGATCCCAACGACCCATACGAGGATCGAGGTGAGGAGCAGTAGAGAGGAACTTGTCATCAGGTTTAATTATAGCTCGGGTTAGGTTTGAAAAAGGCAAAACTATTACCTGCATAATGAAGTTAAACCTCCTCTCTCATCAACAGGTCTGATTCTTCCCAGTGGGGATATCAACTGGAACTGCCCCTGCCTCGGTGGGATGGCCAGTGGACCCTGTGGGACTGATTTTAAGGACGCCTTCTCCTGTTTCCACTACAGTACGGAGGAAGTGAAGGGCTCTGAGTGCCTGGAGCAGTTCAGGGCCATGCAGGAGTGTATGCAGCGTTACCCAGAGCTCTATCCACAAGAAGATGAGAAGGTGCAACAAGAACAATCATCAGAAACAGACCAGAACTCACAAGACTCTGCATCCGCAGAAACATCTGGTGCAAACTCAACATCTGCCACTGAGCAAGACTCTGATACGACACAACCCAACACAGAGGGCTCAGTGAAAAGCTAATGATGAGCCTCGGTGGCAGCGAGAGCCACAAGGCTTCAAAAGTGATCAATTCCAAATTCAGAGCATATACAGTATATGATTGGGTCCTACGCTTTCACGACAACGCCGTCGGTCGGGACGGCGTTGTCAGCTGCAACTGCCATATGAGCGCACTGCAGAGCGGTGGCGATTGGCTATCCAGTGGTTCACACACATGGGACTCAAATGCATGTGCAGTCGGACTGCCTACGTAAACAAAACACAGAGAAGCTTGGATTACAACATACACAGTGAGAGTGACTTAATTCTCTGTACAGATAGACATAACTCCTCTATCTTTACATAGCAAATAGTTGTTTGCTGCTATATTAATGTTCTGGATTTGGGATTTAACACTTTTAAAGTCCAACTGAAATCACATTTAGTCATTAATAGTCAAAAATAACATCATTTTTTTTTTTTTTACAGTTACTGTTAATAGTTTTTCTTATTAAAAGGGAGAGGGAAAGGTTTTCGGGAAAGATCGGAAATTCTCATTTTGCTCTCAGAGGCTGGAGGGGTCGTGTGTCGGTGTCAGGGTTGGAAATTAGCACCAGCCGCCAGCCACATGATGGTAAAATGTTGCTTCACTCACCAGCCAAACAAAAACTAATCTATTGAGTGGCTGGTAGATTTTGGAATCCACACGCCTCAGTGGCAGGTGGACAAAAAGGATAATCTCCAACCCTGATCAGGGTGTTTGATTAACAGCAGATTGCAGGCTGAGCGGTCAGCAGGGGAACCAGAGACAAACTAAACTAGAAACCATTGTGCAATGGGATCACACCAGCTGCAACACCAAATTGGGCCGGATTATAAACTTGATCAGACCAAGTTTACGCCCCTTCTGAGTCTCTGATCTCAACTACACATCTGTGAAGTTTTGTGACTGCATCTTGCACGGTTGCGATGCTGTCACAGTCACAAACTCTGACCACAGACAGACAGACAGACTCACAAGGTGAAAACAATACCAGCGTTGCTTTCGCGGCTGGTAACAAACCTGCAGACATTGTATTTTTAGCATTGAGGAGTAAAGTCCACACACCAGCATCTAACCTGACCGAAGTGATATTTGTAGGTAAGTTTACCTGCTGTTTTATATGCTGCAGCTGACCAGCTGCTCGTCCATCTAGCCTGCAAACTGACAATAGCAGTGCAGTTTGTTTAGTCGCTCATTCAACAAGCTGTGGTGCAGGAAAATAACGTGTGTTCATGTTAGTAAGTTGGATAAGAAGGAGACCTCAGCAGGAAGGAATGCTAATGTGGGTTGTTATTCAAAGTCTGTGGCTACTGCTTTATGGAAATCTGCTTCAAAATAATGCGGTGTGATTGGCTGTAACAAGTTCTACATCTACATGGATGGAGAGCTAAAGGTATTTCAGTGAATCAGCAGGGGGCGCCATCGTGAAACCCAAAAAATATTCAAATGAATGAATGTTCCTCAGAGGGGAACAGAGGACATGTAGTTTACAGAGTAGATAAAAAACATTCATTTTATTTATGAATAAGATGGGCTTATACTTTTGTAAAACTAATACAATGCTATTAATGGAAAAAAAAATCTAATCCTGCCTTTGGGTTCAGGCAGAACAAGATTAATCTTTCATTCAATCAAGAGCCAAGAGAACCAAGTTTAACATGCACTTTACACCTCAGTGTATTTTTCAGTGTATCTTTGTCTCAAGTGAAGATGGTTCTACGTGCCCATGCTGTGATTTACCATAACAAAGTCTGAGTCCGTAAGATAACAGTAAAAACATGTTTTAAGCTCATAACCTTTTCATTTCCATTCTCTCGTATCTGTGCTATTTTCTTATGATGTGCAACATATTGCGTTTTACAGGTGCATTCACGCAAAGTTTATATTCATATTAAACTTTGACTCAACGTTTCTATTAGTAATGTTACAGATAAAGTTGTTAAATTCACAGAGGTGTGAAGAATGTACTGAAGACTGATTTCTACTGTGTAGTCTTGAGTCCATAGGACTGCATTTCTTCTGCTTATTTATCACCTTAACTTAAAACTTTTACCTCAGCTGAACTTGACTGAACAATTTGTGTCTAACACAGGACTGACTGAAAGTGACTTGAAGTGAATATTGTTGAAAGTTTTATAATAAAAAATATTATATCTCACAACATTGTTATTGTTTAATATCATTATGGTATTATTGTTGTTAATGTTTACCCCTTATATCTCCTGAGCCTGACCCTGCAATAATGACCGTACACTGTGATCACCATGATGCAAGTCTACACTGTCAAAAAGAGCAAATGTGTGAGCTCATGAGCAGCTACAGCAGACGGTAACTTTGAAATGACCATAAACGAGATACACAAGAAACGCTTTGCTCCAATATTGTTATTTCCTTTGAATTTGATCTGGTTTCAATTAATTCAAGCAGAATTAAGCAAATACTGAAAAGCATCTCCAAATACCTTGTTTGCTCTCTGCCAGTGACTTGAACTAGCAAAGATCAGGTTAGGACTGTCCTCAACCAAAGACATTCCTAGTCGACTAACACATACAATTTTGTTGACTAATCGAATAGTTGACTTAATCTGTAAAACTGAGTTTCTCCACAAAGAATCACATAAAAGCACCCCTTTATATCTTGTGTTTACCCGAGATGTGTTCAGAAGTTTCTTGGAAATAAGTCATTCAGCATAAAAAAATGACGATTCGATTAAAGAAATCTTAGTCAACTAAGAACAAAACGACCGATTAGTCGACTAATCGACAAAGAGGGGGCAGCCCTAGATCAGATATTTTATGAAGAGGTGTAATGTGTTTATTTATTAAATAATTATTATTATATTAATTAACCAATAATGTTATTTCGTTTGTGCTTAGTTTCTACCCTCCTTAGATGCAAAATATTGACCATGTAATCTTGCTGAAAATTAAATTCTCCAATAAAATCTTTGATTTAAAAAAACAGAACAAAGTAAACTGATTAATTTCAACACATATTAACAAAAAAACAATCCCTGTCATTGGATCTCTTGAGACTGACATATATGTGGGTTTTCCTGTTAAATACAGTATATAATGTACTACTACACTGATTACAATCTGTTTTTATAATCAGCAGTGTTGTCAGTAGCACAATATAATTCAACATTTACAATGAGTGGGTTAGCTATTACACTTTCTAGGAGGACAACTTTCTAGATCTCATTTCACATTGTCTTTATAATGACATAGTCTGAACATGCACCCGCTGGACCTCATTAAAAGTATGATAATGAGCTGTAAATGTGCATTTTTTTTTACATGATACTTGATTAGTTAAAGATGGGAGTATCTGAAGGAAATAACTTGATTCTACATAACAGTGGTTGACCCGTCCAAAGGTTCTGGCATGCATGTTTTTTTGGTTACATGTTGAAGCATCAGGGGTCAGGGGTCAGTGACAGTGTTTGTCCACTGAAGCATGCGCCACTTCAAACTCTCTCAGGGATCAATAATTACCAAACACCACTTTCCTATCCGCGCCGTACCATTGGTGGATTGCGAAGGGCAACGAAGTCCAAAAAGCCAATGAGACATTAAGGCGAAGAGTGATCGCCCTCCGATCTTCACACGTACAGTCTTTTTCTCGATAGAGGGCGGTCTGCAGTGAGGCTGAGAGCTGCCTTCAATCTCCAGCGTGGACTCCGTGTTCAGGTTTTTGCTCAAGCGTGTGACAGAAAATCCTCAACAGGATGTCTTCTTTAAAGGAGATATGCAGCGGTTTACCCCTGGATCCTTTGCCAGCTAATCGTGGTAGAGACACCAATGTGCCACATGCACCTACACGGACCCCCAACCTTACAGCAGAGGAGGAGCGGGTGAGTCAATATACAAGTCATTTCAACATTTTTTATCACTTTTGTCACTCAATAACATTTTATGACATTCAGATCCCTTACATACAGGTGTAACTATTGAGATAGATAGTGGTTGCAGTACATTTATGCTTAAATGAAACAGAGCAATCATTAATCCTCTGCTTTTCCACCATAACAAGTCAAAATACTTCCTCCAAATAAAACTCTAAAATGAAGATATCCTTCTTACCAGCTTAGCTGCAGTCCAAACTGTCAAACGACTATCAAAAGGAAAAGCTACCTTTAGACATGATCATGAAACAATGTGAGTGTGAGCTAATGGAGGTTACAGCTCACTGTTGTCACAGTGTAACTTTAAAGTCATGCTGTGTACTCTGACTTATTGCATCACCATTGTTGTCTCATTGACCTTCCCAAAATTGATTATTCTCTACGGTCCTCAACTGATTGCCCAAACTGAGAGCAAAGGCTTCAGTCAATGATTAAAGGAGATGCAGTCAGTCTGTTATCCTAAAAAAGTAGAAGATCTATTCCTCTATCTGACTGTATGAAACATTGATTTGCTCTAAACAGTGTGTGTTCACTAACCTGCTGTAAATACCTCTTCTCTCTAGTTGGCACTGAGAAATGCATTGCGTTATTTCCCTCCTTCCCACCACGCAACACTTGCACCCGAGTTTGCTCAAGAGCTGCGGCAGTACGGGCACATCTACATGTACCGCTTCTGCCCAACGTTACGCATGAGGTGAGGCAACCTGATGATGAGTCAGTATCCACATTGATATTTGAGAGTGAAATGAATATGATGTGTATTGGCTGGTACTCCTTTTTTTGCACAAACAATTAAAGGAACAGTGTGAAACATTTCGGGGGATCTGGGGGAGCCCACCATGTTGCTCTGCCATGTTTCTACAGCAGCCCAGAATGGACAAACCAAACACTGGTTCTAGAGAGAACCTTTCATGTATTTACGTCACCTGAAGGCCACCGTAGTTCTCCGACACGCTTGTGAAACAGCGTGCAATAATGTCAGCTGCAGAGTGTAAAGGCCCAGACACACCAACCCGACATCAAAGAACTAGCGGCAACAAAAGCAGGCCGTTGAATCGCCTCACGTCGCCTTTGTTTTGGCCAAAAAGATGCACTCGGACACACCGCAAAGACTACAGCCAACGGCAAACAACCACATACGTTCTGCGCCTGCTTGAGAGGAAATAACTCTCCACACCAGCAGAAAGGGAAACTGGAAGACCGAGGACTGCGGATATACAAGCCGTTGTTATGATACGTACATGAAACAAAGCGCTGTTTGCCGACCATTTTCACACCACTCTCAAGTAAACACACAGCACCTCGCCAGACATAAATAGAAATCAATCTGTCCTCCTGTAATTAAAATCTGTTTCCACAGAGGCTTCTGTTCAGCACATAGTCTCACTTTAAGATGGTATTGTCTAGTTTTCTTTCCTCCACAACAGTGATGTGAGTTTCCCTCTGTCTCCTCAGAGCTTACCCCATAGATCAGTACCCATGCCGCACACGTCAAGCTGCCTCCATAATGCTAATGATCATGAACAACCTGGACCCAGCAGTTGCTCAGGTGAGCCTCTAACACAGCTCATATTAACTAAGTGTGGGAAGTCTTTTGTTTAATTCATTGTCTCGATGACGGCTTCAATTTTCTTTATCCCTCAGTTCCCCCAGGAGCTCGTCACCTACGGAGGGAATGGACAGGTGTTTAGTAACTGGGCCCAGGTAAGCTCTGAGTTTGTGTTCAATAAAGGTGTATAGAGTCTAAATAGATAAATATTAATGACTTGTGTGGGTGCAGTTTCGCCTGGTGATGCATTACCTGAGCGAGATGACAGAGGAACAAACTCTGGTCATGTACAGCGGTCATCCTATGGGCCTGTTCCCCAGCCTGCCTTCATCACCTCGCGCCATCATCACCAACGGCATGGTAACTGCCCAACACACACCTGATTAAACAACACATGCATCCCTGTGTACTGACACATACTGTTGTTGCATCCCTCAGGTTATTCCAAATTACTCCTCCAGAGGTCAATATGAAAAGATGTTTGCCCTCGGTGTGTCAATGTAAGTTTTAAGGTGCTTTCCAGGGAGAAAATGACGCTACTTTGATCCTCATGTGGGTGCAGATGTTTACCTTGATGTAATGTGTTCTTTTGTTTGTCCGTTTTCAGGTACGGTCAAATGACAGCAGGCAGCTACTGCTACATCGGACCTCAAGGGATCGTTCATGGCACTATGGTTTGTGAAATTATTAAAATGTATGTTTGTATATGCAAATCATCATGCAAAATATGGATTACTTTTAATCAGTGGTTCCCAACCAGGGTTATTATAATAAACTAAAACTGAAACTAAAATGAAAATAAGCAGTGAAAAAATATTTTTAGTAAATAAAAACTATATACTTTAAGAAAAACTAAAACTTAACTGATATATATATTGCCTGGTTAAAAAAAACAAATAAAAATTAACCTAAATTAATTTATTAAATAAATCATTTTAATTTTTTAGTTATAATATAACACAACCGAAAAAAGGAAACCGCATGAATTTCCATCAACTCTCATGACATTAAACCACAGACACTGGACGGACTTCAGATGGCGCTATGCCACAATTGCTTCACTAAAGTAGCATGAAGATTAAACATTAAACATGATGGCCTTTCCTACACAGTTCTCCAACCACGTATTTTATATGCATGTAGCTACATATTTCTGAGACATTATACCTAACCCTAACAATAACAAACTAAAACTAATGTGAAACTAAAACTAAATATATAAAAACTAAAAATAAACCTTGCTAAAAAAAAATTAAACCAAACTAAAACTAACAAACGCACTAAAATAAAATAAATAACTAATTTAAAATTCAAAACTATTATAAACTTGTTTCTAACCAGAGGGCCAGGACCCCTGAAAGAGATTGTACGACGAGGGTCATGAGATGAAAAAGAAAAAAAAGTCTTCTCTATTCTTTGCTCTATGATTTTTTTTTATTTTGATTTACTGGATAATTTCACCTCTTTAGACCTCTTAGAATAATTTAAATTAAATGATCTGAGGAGGGAAAATCAAGGTCACACGTCAAAAAGGTTGGGAACCACTGCTTGGAATCATAAGGTTTAGTGTACATCATACCTGTATGTTGTAGTTCCTGTTTTTTATTTCCTCCCTTGTGTTTTTCCGTGCAGCTGACTGTGCTGAACGCCGGCCGGAGGTACCTGGGCTCTGATGACTTGAGCGGCCGCGTCTTTGTGACCTCTGGCCTCGGGGGTATGAGCGGAGCTCAGGCTAAAGCTGCTGTCATCGCAGGTTGCATCGGCGTGATTGCAGAGGTCAGCTGGTGTCCAGTCTTTTAATACTCAACTGTTAATACTCAACGAAGGAAGTCCTGTATGTGTGTCAGCGTGACTGTGAGTTTGATTTCTATGTAGGTGGATGAGGCTCCTCTTAGAAAGAGACACGAGCAGGGCTGGCTGATGGAGGTCACCAGCAGCATGGACCACTGCATTAAACGCATCAGGTAACAAAGAGGAAAAGAAACTGAGTGTGCAAATTATTATTAAAAAAAAACAATCATTGCTGCATACTTCCTGTTACTCTTCCATTTAACTGATATCGATGTTCTTAAGGGTTTTGATCTGACAAACTTTTAGTGTGCATGTTTCTCTCTACATGTGTAACACAGTTTTATCCAGTAAAAGCTCAGACTTGCAGTACTCACAATATTAACTGGCAGCCCTGTTAACTAAAAACAAGCCCTACATGGCAGTGGTGGAGGTTGGAGTCACATCCTTTACTTAAAGGGGTCATATCGTGCTCATTTACAGGTTCATGCTTGTATTTTGTGTTTCTACTAGAACATGTTTACATGCTTTAATGTTCGAAAAACCCCTTTCTTTTCCTCATACTGTCAGTCTGAATATACCTGTATTCACCCTCTGCCTGAAACGCTCCGTTTTAGTGCATTTCAATGGAATGGCAACAGAAATGCGTTGCTAGGCAACAGTTTCATGTCATGTCATTCACATACACTGCAACAGGAAATAAACTGGGACACATTTAGAATGTTTAAAAACCGTGTAATGGTCTAAATATTGTATATTTGTGACATCACAAATGGACAGAAATTCTAACGCCTTGTTTCAAATGCAGAGTTTCTGAATACGGGCTGTGCGTATTTCACCATGGATTGAGTGTTTTGATACTTTCACAGTATTTATATATCACCTAAACCTACTTTATAATATATAAGACATGAAAATCTCACTTTTTACAATATGGGACCTTTAAGTAAGATAGTAATATCACACTGTAGAAATACTCAGTGACAAGTAAAAGTGAGGACGTATTGTTAGCAAAATGTACCGAAAGTATCAAGTTAAAGTCCTCAATGTAGACAAATGGCTCCTGTGAATACTGTTAAATATCAGATCATTAAAAGAATAGTTAGATATTTTTGGGTAGTTAATGAGAAGATCATTATCACTCTCGCTGGTGGTGGTGGAATCAATCTTCTCGTCTAACTCTCGGAAAGAAAGCTCCATACATGTTAGCATTGCTGTGCTGCAGAAAAGACAGTAAGATGGATCCCTGTCAGTAATTCTCATTATTTATATTGTGTTTTTCAGAGAGGCCAAGAGCTCCAAGACTCCCCTCAGTATGGGTTTCCATGGCAACATTGTAGACTTGTGGTGAGTGCGAGGTAAAAAACTTCCTGCTGCCCAGGCACGACCCAGGTCTGCAGCTGCAGTGAAAGAGACACCTTTTGTTGCATACTCTAGACATCTTTGTTTCTAACTCTGTAACCAGGGAGAGGCTGCTGTTGGAGTATGAGAGGACCGGGGAGCTTCTGGTGGATCTGGGTTCAGACCAGACCTCCCTTCACAACCCGTTTAACGGAGGCTACTACCCCGTCCAGCTCAGCTTCCGCCAGGCGAACCAGCTCATGACAACTGATTCTAACCGTTTCCAAACCATAGTCCAAGAAAGGTAATATTAATCACACAGATGATGATACCCTTTCTGCAACATCTGGATCTATTGAGCTGAATGTGTTTTACATGCGATCACAGCCTCCGAAGACACATTAAGGCCATCAACAAGCTGTCTGATGCCGGTATGTTCTTCTGGGACTACGGCAATGCATTTCTCCTGGAGGCCCAGAGAGCTGGTCAGTCATTTAATATTCACATAAACTATATCATCGTTATCATTCAGTCTATGTCGGACCAATAAAGAGGCTTGTGTTCTTTGTTTTTATAGGAGCAGAGGTAGAAAAGGTCGGCGGAGGAGCAACTGAATTCCGTTACCCTTCGTATGTCCAGCACATTATGGGGTGAGACATTTATTCAATCTAGTGTTGATCATGTAATAGAACTTTATAAAAAGACAGACACATAAACTGTGGTCACATCTGGTCTTCTCGCGACTAATAGTTTGTGATCTCTCTCCTTCTGCCTTTGCCACAGGGACATTTTCTCTTTGGGCTTTGGCCCATTTCGCTGGGTGTGCACATCTGGCGACCCCCAAGATCTTGCTGTAACGGACGATATCGCCGCTACTGTCCTGGAGGAAATTAGCGCCAACGTGACTGATCGCATCAAACAACAGTACAATGACAACATCCGCTGGATCAGAGAGGCTGGAAAACACAAAATGGTGAGTCAAATTTCTTTGGCAACCAACCAACGCCATCAGTCAATGAAAATCTGATGAAACGATCAGCAGCTGCAGTGAGCTGATTTCCTCTGTGTGTACTCTCTCTTTGTTTAGGTTGTGGGATCCCAAGCCAGAATTCTCTACTCTGACCAGAGAGGAAGAGTCTGCATTGCTCTGGCTATCAACCAGGCTATCGCTGATGGAAGAGTTTCAGTAAGAGGATAAATTGTCTGCTAAGAAGATTATTTCATGTTTACTGCGGTCTGCAAGATATCAAGTTTTCACTGCGGTCTCAACAGTGTGTTATGTTATTTCTGTTGTTCAGGCTCCCGTGGTTATAAGCAGAGATCATCATGATGTCAGTGGCACAGACAGCCCCTTCAGAGAAACCTCTAATGTGTATGATGGATCTGCCTTCTGTGCAGGTACGTTGGCTCAGATGATCCCATTCCTGTCTCTCTTTATTCATATAAACCAGTAACAGTTGCAGGAATCATTTTCAGAAGTCAGAGCTCACAACGTCTCCCCCCTTACAGACATGGCGGTCCAGAACTTTGTCGGTGATGCATTCAGGGGCGCCACATGGGTAGCTCTGCACAACGGTGGTGGCGTTGGCTGGTAAGGATGGCTGCTCATACAGTAAACAGTAATCTGTAATATTAACTTAAGTTTAGTTAACTATCAATTTACCACTCATTAATGATGGCTGTTCTCTCCTGCAGGGGCGAGGTGATGAACGGAGGGTTTGGTTTGCTATTGGACGGCTCGGAGGAGGCAGCGAAGCGTGCCAGACTGGTGCTCAACTGGGACGTCTCCAATGGGGTGAGAGTGTAGAGAGGAGAGCGGTGTGATAAAGTCCAGCCTCACTTGTTGTTTACAACATGCTCTAATGGCTCTGATCTGTTTCTGCGTGCTGCAGGTGGCTCGTCGCTGCTGGTCTGGAAACTCAAACGCCTATGAGACCATCCAGCACACCATGGAGGAGAACAGCCAGTTGCGTGTCACCATGCCGTTTCCTGTTCAGGATGAACGCGTGCTGGACCGGGCCCTGCAGGGCTAGCCAACATTTTAGCACAGGTTAACAGCCAGCTATACATACAGTCACTCAGTAAAGCTGTAATCCCTCCAGTAGTGTCTGAGTCAGGCCTCATCCAGCTGTTTGAATCATACACTGCAGACGTTCAGTACTAGTTCATGAATCAGTGGCAATGTTGTTACATAAATTGTTTGCCATGAATGCAAAGTAGGCTACAATATTGTGCTAGGCTGTTTTAATAATTTAATCTGCAACAGTATGTTCTTTATTTTTTGTGCTGAAAATTAAACTACAAGTATGTATAAATGATAAAGCATATATGAGTCATTTGTATGTTAGTAATCTACAAAATAATTTGTCCAAAACTATCAGTCAAAATGTCAATGACAGGTTAGTAGTAGAGAGTTATTGTGTATTTTATAGTGTGAAAACAAAGCTGGAGCTGGAGACGTAACCACTTAAAAGATGGGTTAGTAGTAGGCTACTTGTTATCTTCCTACGTTTGTACTTTTTTTTTATCAGAAAACACACATTTTATTTGTGATATTTATTGGAAATAACATTTGATATAGCCAAGAGCAAGTAGGTTGTTATCTAGTGATCTTCTCCAGCCAGCTGCCACCTTATTTTGGTTTCTGTTTTGAAATGAGGAGGTACTGGAGGCTACAGATAACTCCTCAGGCACGCCCTGCGTCTTGTTCATGCCAGGGTCAAAATGTGCACACACGCAGGTGCTGAGATACAGTTAACAGGGAGTTAAACACCACATTAATCAAACAGTCTGACTGATTTTTTCATCACTATAATTTAAGTTAATAAAGACTAAATGTGGATGTTTCTCTCACCAGTTGTTGTCTCTGCTCAGCCTGCTGTAGTGTAACATTAGTCCATTGTTTTATTCCACAATACTGAACAGAATAATCCAAACAGGTAGAAGAAGTAAGATGTGAGAGGAGCGCAGGGTGCTTTTTACTCTCTTGGTCCTAATTGTGCTTTAATGCACCAGGTTTGTAGGTCTACTTTCTCTCATTTTCTTCTATTGAGCTAGATTAAAAAAAAAAAAAAAAACGAACACGCAAACGGAGCGGATCAAAACGAGGCTTCTTACAGTAGTGACGGCTCATATATCTTTGCGCTGTGTGTTCGTATTTTATTTGAACCATTAGTGAGGTGGCTGTTATATTTTTTGACAGGTAGCTCGTAATAAAGTTTCACTAGTGAACTTTATTACATATAACTGCGAGCGGCAATGCCTGTGCTGAAAGTGTCAGTAATCAAGTTAATATTTTCATTTACATCCAGGACAACTGACCCGGTTTTCTCGGCTCATTTTACCTAAACTAATCGGCCGTTCCTCTCAATATGAGTGACAGGAAAAAATAGGAACCGTGTATCCAATAGAAGTTCAGACAAAACGTCACGTCACGCTGTGCAGCGCCGTGTTGTTTGCAGCCAGTTAGGACACTCCAATAGAAAACAATGTAATCAAGCCCAAGTACATGTCCTAGTTGTTTCTTAAATGCAAAACTATCACTGTTTTGTGCTTTATTTTGCATTGCAGTGTTACGTCCTTCCATTACCAAATTGAATGACTTAATTTTACTTATAGCCTAGCTGTTATTTCAGTTTAGCCTGGACCCCCATGGCCCGCCCCTCACGCAGACGCTTGCTCTTACTGCTTGTTTTCCTCCGGTCTGTGAAATCTTGCAGATGCCATTAGGAGCACTGGAGGACACAGAGGCACATGTTTTTTTTTCAGGTTACATGTTTCATGTGCTACTGTCACAATAAAGCGACCGTTTTATAAAAGTAACTTGTTTTTTAAATCCCACTGGTGCACTCCTGCCGTGCGTCTTTACGCGTGGTTGTTCCTTTAAGAGAATGAATTTGAGGCGCTCCTCGCTGACGTCAGGGAATTGGAGAGGCTGCTGTAGCCTGCAGGAAGAGGCAGATAAACCGTGATGAGGATCGGACAAGAGTACCGGACTCCTGTAGCATTTTCCTTTCTCTCACTCATTTAGTGTGTTGTACTCTCTCTACTCTATACATCCAGATCAGCTGGGATCTTTTGACTTTGTGGTTTCACAACTCCGACCATTTTTGTGTACTTCCAAGGAGCTTCTATAGATTTGCATACCTCATTTTGGTCAAAGTGGGCGAGATGTTGTGTCGGGCAGCACCAAAGTCCTCTGGACCTATGCGGATGAACTAGGCGGGGTGTTTTCTTTGGCAGACACCTGATGGGGATTTGTTCTGCATCACTGTTGGATTTTCCAGAAACAAAATAATGCATCATAACCAGGAGGAGCAGTCGGTCAATTCAATTAGTGCGCAACAGCAGCAGCAGCACAGTGAGTCAACCAGCCTGCTGGGGAGCAGCTCTGACCTGCAGTCTCCTCTTCTTCCTCCTCCTCCTCCTTACTCATCACTGGAGTTCAGGAGACATGCGGTGACAGATGACTATAAGATCACATCCCAGGTCCTCGGCCTGGGAATCAATGGCAAAGTGCTGGAATGTTATTGCAAGAAAACAGGAGAGAAATGTGCCCTGAAGGTGTGTGGCTGTGTCCTTGTTTACCCTGTGTGATGTGAACAGTCCTCTGGAAGAGGCTGCTGCTGCCACTGGAAAGAAAGAGAGCATCAATTATTCATTTCTTCTCTGTGATCTCCACCATGTTATGGTGTCTTATACTGGAAATGTGTTTTTGATTACTACTTTATATAAAAATGTATGTCCAATAATGATTTTGCATGATCAGTTATATGATATGATGCAGATGAAATGTGAATTCAACCATTGGATGGATGGATGAAGCTATAATCTGAATTCAGTCACTGAGCTATACCCAGACAGTGATGTGTGCTGTCTGGGATGCTTTGACACAGTTTCCACTCTGCTCTGCTGATCATTGTTGAGGACAATGATCTGCCCTGTTAGTACTTTCTACATAACCATCTGACATTTAACACATTTTATTACTCCTCTATATGCAACATTAAACCTGCAGCAGGCAGAATATTTTTTAGCATCATTGGGCAAAAATGTCATAATAAACTTTCAGCATATAGTAATTCAAGTGTTCTGAGAGAAAACTAGACTTCTGCACCTCCTCATGGCTCTGTTTCAGGCTTTAGAGAATCTAGCCCGTGACGGGAGACTTTGACCAATCACAGGTCATTTCAGAGAGAGAGTGTTCCTATTGGCTGTTCATTCAACAGAGGCAGCTGTCAATCACTTGCAAACTCCAGTCAAACGGTCAAACTAGGCAGCGCTGATCAAATATGAATCAATATTCTGTTACTGTAATTCCTTTTTCTCACTTCAAATGTTCTTGATGAGAAATGAGAAGGTTTGCTCCGGCTGGTGGGCGGTGCTTGGTATTTCCTCAACTGATCTCAACATGGCTGCTGGATCACAAACTTTCTAATTTTACAGCTAAACAGTACACTACAAGATGTTTCTGAAAACATCTGAGGCAAAAAATAGGCATTACAGTAACAGAATATTGATTCATATTTGATCAGCGCTGCCTAGTTTGATCGGAGTTTGTGAGTGATTGACAGCTGGTCAGAGACGGCAGACTCCAGCTCGCCTCTGATTGGTTGTTTTCCTCCTGTCTGTGAAATCTTGCAGCTGCCGTTAGGATCACCAGAGGACACACAGGCACATGATTTCTGTCAGATTATAAAAATAACTTTTTTTAATCATCTTTGCTCCACTTCTACCCCCTGCTGCTTTAAGTGTTATTAAATGTTTACAGTGATTTTTAAAAGCCAATTTCAGTACAAGTTATGAAAATTCCAGTGCTGGTAAGTTAATAAACAGCCGGCTGTAGAGTTGCAGCAAAGCCTTAAGAAAACACAAACAGGAAGAGCAGCCCCAAGAGTGCCTCTGCATGTTTTATTTGGAATATCGTGGTAAGCCACAACCGAATATATACAATGACATGGTAAATCTGTGGAAGTGTTCTGAGAGTGGTAATGATTAATGCATAGAGAATTCAGAGGAAAGTCACAACTTTATAAACACGTATCTGAGCCCCTTTTCCTCCTCCAGGGCTCAAAATGCATTGTAATGCCCACGAGGATGTGGGCTGGGGTCTGACTAGGATATCCTCCTCCCCGCAGCTCTGATACCAGAGCTGCACATTAAAGATGGAGTACATTGCGAAATGCAGTCTTCTCTCTTAATGTCCTCTCTTGTAAATGTAGATTAATGGTTTTAATAGCGGCCACTAACGGTGCTGTAAACGGTGAGTGTCTCTGTGTGGATTTATTGATTTCTTGACAAGGATGTCAAACTAATTCTTTTAAAAAATCACTTCAGAATATGTTGAAAAATGTTGATCAGTGTTTCCTAAAGCCCAAGATGACGTCCTCAAATGTCTTGTTTTGTCCACAACTCAAAGATATTCAGTTCACTGTCATAGAGGAGTAAAGAAACCAGAAAATATTCACATTTAAGAAGCTGGAATCAGAGCATTTTGACTGTTTTCTTAAAAAATTACTCAAAACAATTAATCGATAATCTAAATAGTTGGCAATTGATTTAATAATTGACTAATCGATTAGTTGTTGCAGCTCTACTGTAGACAGATATGAAACAGAAGCATTTCATTGATGCGTGTTTTTGTTTTTTGGAGCAGATCCTGTACGATACTCCTAAAGCCAGACGGGAAGTTGAGCTGCACTGGCGAGTTTCCGGAGGTCCCCACATCGTCCGAATACTCAGCCTGTATGAGAACATGCACCAGGGGAAGAAATGTCTCCTCATCATAATGGAGTGGTGAGCATTACCAGCACTACCTTATTTACTGTCTGCTTATTTTAGGTCTTAATGGGAACGCTCAAACAGATTTCTCGTGTGTTTTTTCTATAATGTAGTAGAGCTTTGTGTTAGTTTAGGAATTTGAACAGCAGAGAGACGGACTATGTGAAGCTCTTTGATGCTGTTCAGAATATCTTGTATGTAAAAATGTTTGGTATCTCGATCCAGCTGAGCTTGATTTCAGCTCACACCTGGCATAAGAATGCAAATTAAATACATCTTCAGTGACTGCTTGGGATTGGAATTTAGTTTTGCACTTGCATTTGATTTTGGGAAAAACTGCCGCTGATAAACATCTGCACTCTCCCATACTATTTCTGTTTCTGTTTACTTAAGAATTAGAAATCCAGATAGTTCTTTGCTCCCCGAGGAATCTTCCACACGCAGCTTGTGCTCTTAGATACCTAATAAGTTGAAACTCTTTGGGGGATCTATTAGCAGAAATAGTATATAATATTCAGAACTATGTTTTCATTAGTGTATAAGCACCTGAAACTAAGAATTGTTGTGTTTTCGTTAGTTTAGAATTAGCCCTTCACATCTACATAGGAAGCAGGTCCTCTTCATGTTGCTCCGCCATGTTTCTACAGTAGCCCAGAAACCAAACACTGGCTCTGGAGAGAGAGTTTCACGTTTGTACGTTACCTAAAGGCCACCGTAGTTCTCTGATACGCTTGTGAAACTGCGGTAACGTGAGCAACAGAGTGCAAAACCGTGGTACCGCCAGCCGCCGTCTGACTTCCGTTGCTCCTAAAGTAGTGTTAGTCTGAGTGAGGTGATTAGCGTTACCACGGTTTTGCACTCAGCGGCTCATGTTACCGCAGTCTTGGAAAGGGAGGAGTGAGCAGAGGTGGTTGCAATCTGCAACCACACCCCTAGATACCACCAAATCCTACACACTGTACCTTTAAAATCCCACACTACATGCTAAAAAAGACTGAAACATTTTTTTTAAAATATTTTTCTTTCTTACATGATATACATATACCTTTGTTATATTTCTTTGGGTAGCAATAACAATTACACCCATTTTCCTGTCTATATACATTACTTTCTATTGTTATTTTGTCCTTCTTTTGAATTTAACTTGAGCAGATAATTAAACTAAAAACTAAAGTGACACATGATCAGTGCAGAGCAACAGATGATAATAATCCGATACAGACTGTTTGCGAGTGTTGTTGTTGCTATTTGTTACTACAGAATAGACTTGATGCATTTGCGTCCCTGGACACGTGTTAATGCAGCTTCAGTGACTGGAAGCCACCGTATCCCCATTGTGTTCGGGGCTGTGTTCATACCTGTAGTTATTTAGCAACGTCCACTTGTGATTCAAACACACAGATCATATTTTAATGCTGAGAGTTAACATGGTTGACAGAAGGCAGTTTTTTATTAGAATAAGGAAACATGTTCTGATGCAAAGCTACATCATCATGAGTTGCATTTTCAAATAAAGCTAATTTGGGAATGTAATATCTTGAACAAAAAACACGTCATATGATTTACGTTTGTATAAACTTCATTGTGGGAAATGGATACAATAGTTATTTTCCCTTTAATACGTCCTTACTGCTTGAGTCATCTGGGTCTGCCGTGGCTCAGGAGACTCATCATGAACAGTAAATTGTGACTCACAATGACTTGCTTTGTTGTCAAATCACGATCACAGTGGAGAACTGCCAAGAGTCCCCTCGCTGCCCCAGTTCTGATCTCTTTGTTAATCTTGTCTCAGTATGGAGGGAGGGGAGCTGTTCAGTCGCATTCAGGCCAGAGGGGACCAGGCCTTCACAGAGAGAGGTGCGTCAGAGTTCACATTTAAATATATGGGTCTCTCTATACTGCGTCCTGAACATGTCACATCTATGTCCATGTTTGTCCATCAGAAGCGTCAGAGATCATGCACGACATCGGCACGGCCATAGAGTACCTCCACCACATGGACATCGCTCACAGGGATGTAAAGGTGCTGCCGCTGCTGTCAGCAATCATTTCTAGATAAATACATTGTTCCGCATCTCTAACTGTTTCCTTTTTCTCATACAGCCTGAAAACCTGCTGTATACCACCAAGGAGAGTAACGCCACGCTGACACTGACTGACTTTGGCTTTGCTAAAGAGACGACGCTGCACAACTCCCTTCAAACTCCCTGTTACACTCCGTATTACGTTGGTGAGTGTTTGCTGCCATGTAGATGTGCTATTACAGGCATGGTTTTTCGATATGTCATTCACTCACATATTGTCTATGTGTTGTCTGCATATTGAGTAGTGGGTGTGTCTGTCATCCTCCACGTTATTGCGTTGGTTTTATCTGTATCTATTTGTCCATTCAGCCCCAGAGGTGCTTGGGCCAGAGAAATATGACAAATCATGTGACATGTGGTCTCTGGGCGTAATCATGTACATTCTGTGAGTATCATGTGCGTCTGCAACTGATTCAACTTTTATAACTGCTCTGGTAATATAAATGTTCAACTCTGCGTTTTGGTGACAGCAAAGTAAAATAGTCTCTTTTTTTCTTCTGTTTCTGTAGTCTGTGTGGGTTTCCTCCATTCTACTCAAACACAGGTCAGGCCATCTCTCCAGGCATGAAGCAGAGGATCAGGTTGGGCCAATATGAGTTCCCCAACCCTGAGTGGGCTGACGTTTCTGAGGAAGGTCAGGCTTTGGACATTAAATTCATAAATATCAAGGAAAAGATTTCAAAGCTGTAACGGGGTTGTGCAAAATTTTCATTACAAGTTCTTACTTTGTATGAAACCGGCAGAAGGGACAAGTCATAAATAGATATGGCAATAAATATAGCAACAATAAATCATATTCACAATAAAATTCAAAGCTGCTATAGTCAATATGTTTATATTGACAATGGATCAAATGACTGTAAAAGGGGTTGCTCGTAGTGACCAACAGCCTGTTCTCATTAACAGGGCGTCTAATACCCGAGGCTTTGTCATGGCCATCGACGTTTGGTACCGCTGTACACACCACCCTTTTGCGCCGGTATAAAACGCACGTTCCATTAACTACAATCTAAACCCATCTGTGGCAACAGTAAACACTCTGGGAAAGTGCGCCGGGTGTGTGGTGATGAAGTTTAAAGAGCAAAAGACGAAGTGGAGGTTGATGGGTCCAACAAACACAAGGCTTTCATCCAGGAGACCGCTGTGTGTGTCCTGTGCGTCACGTTACAATCAGCTGTTCATTCGAGTCCCATGTTCACAACGTTCAGTGTCATTTTCACTCTAAAAACATGGTAGTTTTAAGCCCAACCATGTATTTGTTTCCTAAACCTAACTATAGTGGTTTTGATGCCAAAAATAAAGTGACGCCAAGGGGCGTAACAAAGCGGCGGTATGTGACGAGTTGGGATGAGAACGTGTTGTGTTGAACCCACACCCAACTGCAGTTCCCCTCAGCTCTGTGAAGAGCTTTAGCATCTTTTAACTCGCTGTTTTGGTTTTACTACCTGCAATTTTACTGTTTTGGTTCAGTCTGATCTCTTTCACCTTGTTTCTAGCCACAAGCAGCTGTTTTCAGGGGGAAATAAACTTGACTGCACTCTACCTGCCCAGCACCTAATGACAGGTTGACAAAATTGGCAACTAGCCAGTGAACATGTTGGAGCGTTTAGCAGCTTGAGAGCCAAATATTTCTCTCAGGAGTTGGTAGAGACCAAAAAAAGAGCTAAAAGAGAGTGACTAACAGACCGGCATTCATCAGGTGGCCAGAAACACGACTCTAAATGAACGATAATGTTGCTCTGTAACAGCTGGATGTGTAAATAAGAACCAGAAGAACTTAAAAGAAGATGATATGTCAGTGTTGTGTTAACAGTTTGTTTCCAAAGCCCCCAAGTGGCAAAAAAAATCAATTAATGCAGTTTAAATGTGCTGCACTGACCCGATCATGTGTTTGAAAATTCAACCTGCACAACATCTTCGGTTAACACAGAAGAGCCAACATCATTATAGGTCCATATTGCACTAAAGACTTATTGGATTAAATGCCTGACGTTGTTTAATTGTGTTTTGTAGCCAAACAGCTCATCATTCAGTTACTGAAGACAGACCCCAATGAGAGGATGACCATTGGACAGTTTGTGAACCATCCCTGGATTAGTGTAAGTTATCACTTCATCACTTTGTCTCTACACCTGTGTGCTTTTCCCCCTTTTATTCATAAGATGTTTGTGTTTTTTTTAATACTGCAGCAGTCAATGGTGGTCCCTCCGACCCCCCTCCACACCTCTCGTGTTTTGACAGAGGACAAGGAGCTGTGGGACGACGTGAAGGTGGGACCCGCTCTGTGTATTTTCTGAATATGACCACGAGGTGGCAGTAAAGCACTAGATTTACAGCACAAAATATCTTCCAACAGGAGGAAATGACCAGCGCCCTGGCCACCATGCGTGTGGACTACGACCAGGTGAAGATCAAAGATCTGGACACGTCCAACAACCCTCTGCTCAACAAGAGACGGAGGAAGCCAGTTCCTGAAGGAGCTCACAGCGGAGGAGACGCTGAAGGAGGAGATGGAGGAATGGTGTGTAATAGCCACAGAGAAGTTACATTTTCTAAAGAGCATGGGGAATTCATTGTTGGACAAAAGTAGTATCAAATCATGAGAGCCAGAGTGAGCATCTTCATCCCATCTACATATCACTGATTGTATTTTACTTACCTTTTATCCTTCTTTGTATCACTGCACTCAATAGTCTAATTAATGTCATTTATTTTCATTGTTACCACTCTAACATTCAAAATAAACTTGTTTTTTATGTTTTACAGCTGTGTTGTATTGTCACTTGTGTACAGGAAATCTTATTTGACATGGTTTGTTTGACACTGAGAGAATTATAAAACCTCTTTGGGGGACTTATTATTGCTGTCTCGTGAAAATCCCCAAATAAGTTGAGTGCAGACATTTTGCAGAAGTGTGAGAAATTGCTTCTTCTGCTGCAAACAAAGAAAGACTGTATTTGGAAGTCATAAAAAGCAAGATTACATCTAACTAAGTCCTCTAGGGGACTTTTATTGTGGTTAGTTATGTGGGTATTGTAACACGCACATTCAAGGGTCATTAAGACTTTGAGACGTCAAGGTGATAACATGCCTCTGGCATTGTGTGATCTATCAACCTTACCAGACATTTCCACACACTTGAAATGTCTTCCTGTGAGAGCCTCTGCTAAACAATTAATACTGCCTGTATACCAGTAACTCATTGAGCTTTTGGCTGCAAGATAAATGTTCATTTCTTCAGCAGACTGTTGAGTAGACTGAGGGAAATGGAAGCGTTAGAGCTTCAGTGAGCAGGACCGATGGCGGTGCAAACTCAACACCCACCGTTAATTTTTCATGTGCACAGGATAATAGCAGGTGTAGCCAGTGGAAGTACTCCAATGTCAAGACAGTCTATTACATGTAGCAGTCTTGCAGTTAAAATTGTACTTAAAGGAACATTTAGGGGTAGTGTCAGTTAGTTAGTTAGTTAGTTAGTTATAGTGTATAATCACCTGAAAATATGGATCGTTGTGTTTTCGTTACCTTCGAATGAGCCGTTTATATCTACGTAGGGAGCGGATCTTCTTCATGGAGCCGACCGCCATGTTTCTACAGTAGCCCAGAACGGACAAACCAAACACTGGCTCTAGAGAGCGCCATTCCCGTTTTCACATCGGCCGCTGTAGTTCTCCTACACGCCTGGCTCACAGGAGGAGTTTCAGTTGGTTGCAATCTAGACAGCGCCAGATCCTACACACTGCACCTTTAAGTAAAAGTACACAATATAAATAAAATACAATTTTATATATCGAAAGAAAAAGTGCTCATTAAGCAGCAGAATGACCCATGTCAGTGTTATACAGTATCATTATATATTACTCACAATTATATTATTATTTTTGTAACGTTGTATGTTTGGTGTTGAGCTAATTATAACTACTTTATATGCTGTTGGGAAGTTTAATCTATAACAATGTATTATAAAACTCAATATTCCCTCTGAAATGTAGCGTAACGTAGAAGTATAAAGTAGAATAAATACTACTAAGTTCAAATACCTCAAAACTGAACTTAACTTTAAATACTAAGTACTTTAAATGTAGTTATTTTTGGTTGTAGATTATGTCTGTTTATGTTTAAGTGTTTCATTCAGGAACAGAATAGTGACAGGGTGAAGTAAACAGTATATGTGATTACAATTATTTTATTTATATATTATTTATATTCACAGTTCATTTCTAATTGAGGGATCCCAGAACAACTAAGTGGGGTTACAAACATGCACGCACATAATACATTTTGAATACATATTATCAACTAATGTCTTCTTGCTATCTTTTGCCATTGACTGCAGACACAGTTGTTCAGTTACGGAAGGAAAGCCACAGTGTATACACAGTGTACGCCAAGTCAAATAAATTTGCATGAAATTTGCATTGATTGACGACCAGTTACAGTCAGGGCTGAAAGTATTGGGTTCAGAAATCAATGACATGAGACGACGTGGTGACGGTCGTGGCGAGTAGGTGAAATTAAGGGTCTTGTGATGGCATCAAATCTGACTCCTGGATTTCATGTAATGAGTGATCTCCTGACTGTCCGTGAGAAAGGTATCCTCTTCGCTCTGCTCGAACCTCAGTGTAAGGTCAGTTCAGTTCATTATTATCACATCAAATTAACATCAGTCAAATACAACTTAACAAACATTTACCTCATGATTTTTCTGTATCTCTAACCATTTGAACCAGTGTTAAGCTAAATTAAATTATTGTCTGAGACTGGTATAAACTTTTTATTGCCATAAATGAATACATTTTAAGAATTAATGGAACATATAAATAAATAATGCTGACAAAAAGTGACTGTGTGTTATGAAGATGAAATGTTTGAAAAGAAAGAAGAAGGATGTTCTTGTATTTCCTTGGGTTGTTTTCGTGTTATCAGTAACATTTATCAGAGGAGGCGTGGTAGATGAATGGGCTTTCTGTGAGGGCTGTTTTGTTTACAGTTGCTATCTGCTGCTTGTATTTCCTGGCACGATCACGCCCTGTTATCAGAGCAGATGCTTTTTAAAGACCTTGAAAAAAGCAAAGAAGTAAATTAATTAAATAAATGGAAAGAAAGAAAGAAGAGGGGAAAATATAAAAGATGTCAGTCACAATTAATACAATATAAATACATAACAGCAAGTCCATAAATTAACAATAAGATCTTAATTTTGGAATGAAATAAGTAATGTTAATTTTGTCATGAGATTTAGATTCTGTGATTCATTCCCTAAATGGTCAAGAAACTTAAGGGTAACTTAACTTAAGGCTTAACTTAACTTGAAGATGACACAGAAACGTTGACTGTTGACGTTATTACTGAAAACTACTTGAAAATAGTCCTAAATGAAAGAAGAGATTGCAGTTGGCTTTAAATACAGGTATAACAGCGTGTCGTCAGCATAACAGTGAACATTAGATGTCAAAGTGTATCATTAATAGAGAAAAGATGAGACCTTCACATATTTTGTGTACTATGGATGATGATGATTTGCCATCGCAGCCATGGTGATGTAGGACCTGAATGAGTGAACCTAATTAATGTCAGGGCTGTAATATAATGGAAAGTTAAATGGATCATTTCCCAGCATCACCAGCCTCTAAAAAGAGGTCACGGTGTCTCTGAGGAGCTGCCTCTCTGCTATGAAACAATCTGAAACTAAACCAGAATGTCTCAAAGGTTACTCTGAGTCACAAAAGCTATGAGTTGGTTAAAAAAAACTTGTGTGTAACATTTGGGGGGTTTTATTAACAGAAATGGAATATAATATTCATAACTATGTTTTCGTTAATGTATAATCACCTGAAACTAAGAATTGTTGTGTTTTCATTAGCTTAGAATGAGTCCTTCATATCTACATAGGGAGCATGTCCTCTTCAAGGAGTCCGCCATGTTTCCCCGCTATGTTTCTACAGTAGTCCAGAATGGACAAACCAAACACTGACTCTTGAGAGAACCTTTCATGTATTTACGTCACCTGAAGGGCACCGTAGTTTTCCGACACGCTTGTGAAACAGCGTGCAGTAATGTCAGCTGCAGAGTGTAAAGGCCCAGACACACCAACCCGACATCAAAGAACTAGCGGCGACTACTAGCGGCGACTAGCGGCTGCGCCATGTTTCTACAGTAGCCCAGACTGGACAAACCAAACACTGGCTCTAGAGAGAGCCTTTCGCATTCTCCGACACGCATGTGAAACTGCGGTAACGTGAGCTGCAGAGTGCATCCGTGGTACAGTCAGCCGCCATCTGACATCTGTTGCTCCTAAAGTAGGTTATTATGGTGAGGATGGCCTCTGAGAGAGGTGAACAGTGTTACCAAGGTTTTGCACTCAGCAGCTCACATTACCGCAGTCTTGGAAAGGGAGGAGTGAGCGAAGGGGTACTCAGTTGATTGCAATCTGCAACCACACCACTAGATGCCGCCAAATCCCACACACTGTACCTTTAAGGAATGGTTGAAGCTAAAAGGAAAATAGCAGTGAGGAAAAAAATAGAACTGATTGTAGAGAAGATGCACAAACACTGGTTGAACCATATTCCCAAAAAGATTTTAGGGATTTGAAAGTCTTCCCTTCCTGCACCAGCAGAGAAGAAAAACATCTCAGCACAGTTGAATCTTTTTACTCTGCTTTGGTAATATTATGATATGTAAAATTGAATTATTTTTTATCAAACACAGTATTGATGAATCAGTATTTTTACACAAGTTTGAATAAGTGTATTCCATTGTCATGATCTGTTGTGTTTCAGCTGATCAAAAGTACAGTAGCCCAGGTACTGGTGGACAAAGACACCCAGGATGAGAGTCCAGGCTGGAGTTGTTTGGGTTGTGGCTCGGTGTGTCTCATTGAGGATAAGTCCATTCACACACACTTCCTGCGTCTGTACTGTGTCAAGGTAAGAGGAACTGCAGAACAGATAAGAGATACTCCACCTACACTCACATCTGATAACACATCTAGTTCCCTCAATGAAGTGACATGTTCATTTTGTGTGTACGAGTACAGTTGCATGTATGGGACAGTTTGTATCCTTTGATTTGCAATTTCCTTTAGTAACGATTGTCTTTATGGGCGTGCCTGTACTTTTCCTCATGTTGCTACTATAAAACGCCTTTCATTTCTTCCTTTCCTTTAATCCTTTCCCTATCTTTCCTTGAACACAGCGTGCCAAGTTACTGTGGGAGCATGAACTGTACATCCCATTCAAGTACACAGCAACAAGCATGTTCTTCCACACGTTCCCTGCAGATGTAAGCAACCCTGTTTTAAAAGTGTCACTGTATGCAACATGCTCATGGGAATATTGGTTTTGCTTTGGTTTAATGTGGATTTACTGTGTTTTCACAGGGCCATCATGTAGGCCTCAACTTTGCAGAAGAGACCGAGGCAGAGGAATTTCACCTGGCAGTGAAGGCTGTCCAAAAAAAACGAGGTTAGAATAACAAAAAGTAGATGACTCACATGTGTCAACACATTTCATAGGTGTGCTTTCTATTTCACCTGAAAGCACCTCTGTCAGTTCTCATTGGTGTCTTGTTTCCTTTCATTTGACTTCATCTGTTCTGCAGAAAAGATGACCAGGATGAGTGAAAGAACAAATGCTAAAAACAAGTCAACAAGTGATCCTCCTGATTCAGGGTGACAAAAATTCACGACTCTATAGACGTAAGGAGGAGATGAGAGCAGAGGATTAAAGTGATTTTTATTTCTGTAGAATTAAGCCACTTGACCATTTGGACAAAGAGCAACATTTCCACATGGACGCACCATCAACACCATCGCCATCATCCCCACCGGTTACACTAACTACCAGTTCAGTAAGTCAAATGCTAACAGCTTACATGAGCCAAATAGACAAACAAACATGCTAAATGAGTCCATTCCCTGCTGTATCTGCTTGGAGGAGTTTAAGGATCTTAACCCCCCTAAGAGGACGATGTTGATGCAGTCAAGACTTGATGAGAAAGACCTGAAAGACAAAGACATCGCTGAAGCTGTCGACTGCATCATCAACCACTTTGGACTGAAGGCTGTGCAGAGAGAGCTGCGGTCCAGAGGTACTTTATCTTGAAAAATGTTAATGCTCCTTTTATGTTGTTTATTTTATGCACCAAAAGTTAACATTTAAAAGTAATACAGAGTCTTTTTTAAGATCGTGCTTTGGCATATTTGACAGGCCCAGTATCTCAGACATTCCCGAGAGCTGCAGGGGGGTCCATCTCGCTTTCTCTGAGGAAAGGGCCCTTGCCACCGGTTCCCTCCGTCAAAGGCAGCAGAGCCTCCCAGCAGACACCACTGTGCACTGACACACTACACCAGATTCAGATTCCCCCTTGTCCTCCTGCTCCTCCTCCTCCTCCTCCTCCTCCTACTCCTGCTCCAGTTCTCCCAGAGAGGATCAAAAAGAGTGTAACTTTCAAACCGGTAAGAGGACACATGCTGTTACAGTTCTGTAAATTTGATTATGTAAAATGTGTGGTCTGACTGATCTCAACTTTTGTTTTTGCAGTGTCAGGTGGGCTCTTCAGCAGTTGCAGAAACAAGTGACCTTATGCTGACTTCACTGAGAGAAGTATTCAGACAAAAGCAGCTGTTCCAGCAAAGGTCAAGTACAGATGGGAGTCAAATGTAGCTGGACACTAATAGAGAAGAGCACCTTTAAACAAATGTGTGATATAGATGAGATGCTGCTTGTTGTCTGTTACTCTCACACAAACCTCTTATGAGACCCCTACAGTAAAAGTGACTGCTGTGCCCCACAGCTCAGTGCATTGTGTTCCCTGTCACGTCTGAGTAAGCTTTATTATTTACCCAAAATCCAACTGGTACTGTAATAACACCACATGGCCCCAGGTTTTCTTTGTGTCAGTTTGTCTGTGCAAAGCTTTATTTACTCAATTCAACTCATTACGACTTTATTTAACCTTTTTATTTACCCTACAAGTGAACAATCAGTTGTATGCAGCTCGCCACCTCAGCAAATACACACAATAAATAAGTTAATCATGAAACACTGTTAATCACAAAGCTAAAACAAACACTACAAGATTAAAAACTGTGTGTGGAATTGGTTAAAAAACAACAACCCATTATTAAATGAATAATATCCAAAAAATATAAAGACTCATAAACTAATAAAGCCATGCAAACGAATAAAATTATGACTAATGAAAAATTGTGAAGATTAAGCAAATAAAAAGCTCCGTGTATAGATTAATGTTACTGGGAGGTAGAGCAGAGACGTCCTGAAGCCAGCAATTTAAATTAATTAGCTAAGATGTGTTCAGGTATAGGTTCAATACAGTATGCTCACTGATTTCTTAATTATTCAAATCCCACTGTTTCAATCATTTTGTACAGGTTTGTACTGTACAGATACTGTTCAAGTTGTTTCTGTTCTTGACATATAGGCAGTGGTGTAGTGGTCGTTGATGAGGTGGGTGTACCACTAGGCAAATTGGTGGTAGGTTACCAAGAAGGAAGTGTGTATACTCTCCTATATATTTCAAAGTTTTTGGCTTATAGGTGGTATACTGTAAACTACCAGAAAAAGAGGTGGGTATGCCCCGTATACCTGCATCTACCCTCCACTACACCACTGCTTATTGTAACTGACAAATACAAGAAAATGTGAAGATCAATGTGAAAATTTAGTAATTTAAGATTTAAGAATCTGCATCAGGTGAGCACAAACTGAAATAATAAAGTGATCATATCTACATTTTGCCTGGCCTGAAGATTATGCGTTAATGCAGGACCCGTTAGTTGATATAGTAGCCTACTTAAAACAGCAGTGGGTAGAAATGGAGCAAATATGATTAAAAAAAGTTATTTTTATAAATCACTATATCCTGACAGTAGAGCATGAGACAGGTAATCTGAAAAAAATTATGTGCCTCGGTTTCCTCCGGTGTCCTCCGGTGCTCCTAACGGCATCTGCAAGATTTCACAGGCCGGAGGAAAACAACCCATCAGAGCCTAGCTGGAGCCTGTTGTCTCTGAACAGCTGTCAATCACTTACAAACTCTGATCAAACGGTCAAACTAGGCAGCGCTGATCAAATATGAATCAATATTCTGTTCCTGTAATGCCTATTTCTCACCTCGAATGTTTTCAGAAACATCTTGTAGTGTACTGTTTAGCTGTAAAATGAGAAAGTTTGTGAATCGGCAGGCATGTTAAGATTTGTTGAGGAAATACCAAGCACTGCCCACCAGCTGGAGTACCTATTCAAAAATGAGTACCTGTGAGGGTTTCTGGAAAATATTTGTCATTGTTTTGTGTTGTTAATTGATTTACAATATACACATACATTTGCATAAAGCAAGCATATTTGCCCCACTCCCATGTTTATAAAAGTATTAAATACTTGACAAATCTCCCTTTAAGATACACTTTGAGCAGATAAAACCTTCATCCATGTACATATGTACCTCATGTATCTCTATCTTTACCTCTACCCTTGTCAATATATATATATATATATATATATATATATATATATATATGTACCTCCATGTACATATATATACGTCATGTACCTCCATCTTCACCTCTACCCTTGTTTATATATAGTAAACAATAACAAGTGGAGGGGCTTGTGCGCACGTGCGTATGTATGGACGCGCTGATGAGCGCGCGCCTGTCTCAGCTGTCTCGCTCTCTTCATTCATTGCTGAGCTGCTGGAGACTCAACACGGATCAGCACGCTGGGAACAGGACGCTGTAAACCGGGACCATGAGGGGCTCTAGCCGCCCGAGAAACACGCGGGACAGAGCAGGTAGGATGCAAACTCCTGCAGAGTTCTCCCTGTTGTTCTTCTTATATATATATATATATTTATATATATAAATATGTTCACACTAGTGTTGTGTGAGCGCTCCACTCAGAGCAGCTGGGCTAGCAGCAAGCGGATGAAGTAAACAAGTCTGTGTCACGTAGGCATGCTCCAGAGCTGACAGGCTGCAGCACACAGCAGCAGGATGAGGGAAACACTGAGTAGTTCAGCTTTCATTTAGCAAAGAAATACTCTGCAAATAAGGTTGTTAGACTAGCATCCTCCTATATCTGCTGCTACTGAAGCCTGGCTGCAGCTGCTGGGTAGCTTATAGCCTGTGAGCTAGCTGGTATGGACTAATGAGAGGATGTAAACACCACTGTTGGTCAACTATCACTTTATTATGATGTGTCAAAGACTTCCAGACAGATCTGACAGATTAATCTGAGACTCAAGAATGTTTGAGAAATACCTAGTTAGTTTTTGTTATTATGAGCAGACCCATAATAAAAATAACAATATCTAGACTAGAGTTAGTTTTTGTTATTATGGGTCTACTTGCTCATATATATGTAAAAAGTAATGTCTGACCACACTGTGTAGCAGGAAGAGAGAGTAAAATGTATGATTAGATGTCATCTTTGCATAGACTTTGCACAAACCAAATGTGGGACAAAGAGTATGTTTGTGTGGGACAATGTGAGACACGTTAACCAAGTCTGAGAAGAAGGTTCAGGTTCAGGTTCAGGTGACTTTGTTTGTACCCGTAGGTAGATTTGTTTTGCAGCAAAAATAGAGGATGGCATCCGTATTGAAAGTAAGGTGGAGCACAGACAAGAGACAGACATACCAAAAACATGACAAAGAGTACTCAAAGGCTTAGTGGGATCAGGACCCAGCAAAAAGAAGAAGGCCACAAGAACAACATAAAAAAACACAGAAATATCAGGACAAAAAATACACAATAAATGAGAAAAGGGATAAACTTTCCATAAATATGTGCAAAAGCTGCTAGGACTTATTTAAATGATCAGTTGCAGCTGGAACAAAGCTGTTCCTGTAGCGCTTTGTTCTACACCTTCGGACCCTAAACCTCCGACCAGATGGGAGAAGCTGGAACTCACCAGACAGAGGATGAGAGTAGTCTTCAATTTTGATATATCTAACTTAAATAAACATTTATACACCGCCTCTTAACTTGTAACATCTCTATGCTTTTTGCCCCGCTGGTTGAAAAATAACACATTTTGCAAGAACTCTTTGAGAACGACTGTCCACCAGCATCACCCAGCTATAGATAGTTTAACAGTCTTTTTTTGTAGCTGCATTTTTTCTTTTCTGTGTGGTAGTTTCCATCATATTCTGCCTCAATCTGCATGGCTTGTGATTTTTTTTTCCCCCTGTTGGCTGTAGTGTATCAAAGACAGGTTAACCTGCACTTGAGCTCCGTGATGACAGCCTTATCTGCTTTCTTCACAGCCATTTGGATAAAAGCCATATTTTAAAAAAGCATCCGTCCTGCAGTGGTTTGACTTTTGAAAACTAGAGCCAATGAAAATGTGGAACATCGTCTCAATATGTGGGATAAAAATGCTGTGTAGTCCCTCATAAAGTGAGACACCTGGTCACCTTAACACTGACCTCTCCAGGCTCATTTTACTTAAACATTGGGCATCACAAATTTAGGAGCTCCCCATATCATATAGCCTATGGCTCACACAACTGTTTTGTTTTCAAAGGATGTGCTTTTAAACTTCTCTTTTATTGTTTGTTATAGTGATTATTGTAGCCAAAGATTGATTAAGTAGCATGTGTAGCAGTGGATGTGGACAGATGGAGAAGAGATTTCAGTTGTTAATTTGGCTCCAAAATCCTGGTCTAACGGGTGCCGCTGGCTTTAGGGTGACCAGGTGTCCCACTTTATGAAAGACTGCACAGCATTTGTATCCCTTATCCCACGTTCCACATATTGAGACGATGTCCCACATCAAACCACTACAGGACAGACGCTTTTCTAAAATCTGTCTTTTATCCAATAGTTGTGAAGACAGCAGGGAAGGCTGTCATCACGTGGATCAAAGTGCAGGTTAACCTGTCTTTTCTACGCTTCGGCCAACGGGGAGAAATCACAAGCTATGCAGATTTAGGCAGAATATGATGGAAACTACCACAAAGGAAATGAAGCTATAACAAAGACTGGGAAGCTACTTATAACTGGTTGAAGCCAAAATTATTTATTATTCAAACGGAGGGCAAAGCATAGAGATGTTACAAGATAAGGTGCAGAATAGAAATGCTTATTTTTTAAGTTAGATAGACATTATATTGAAATTGAAGACTACCACTCAGCATTAGTAACGTGTCACACATTGTCCCACACAAACATACTTTTAGTCCCACATTTGGCCGAGCTGGCTTGTGTCAAAGGTACCTGAACTTCTCTGTGTTAACTTTTGCACGCTGTCAAACCCAGCCTACTATATTTGGCCTGTTATTAAGGTCCCTCGATGAATACTTCACATAGTACGACGGATTATGTGCATATGAATGGCGGCTGAACCGATGCTAATACTGTACTATGGCCTATATAATCCAGTGACTCAGTTATTATAAGAATAGGACATTACGCAACTCTTATTCGTCATGATGTCTGGGCCTGTTTAACATTGTCTTGCTGTGCTGTCATGTTGACCAACGCCATGCAGACAGGACAAACTCTGACAAGTCTCTGATAGGCTTTGAGGGACTGATTTGCGGCTGTTGCTTGTGCGAATGTGGTCACAGTGGTTTTAAATGTTGTGGCAGATGTAGGAGGGATGAACAGAGCTCAGGCTGTGCTGGTGAGTAGGAGACATTGCTCTGCTGGCTTGTCTGTCTGCCAGCCAGCAACACAGAGAGGTGGGGCTAAGCAGAAAAACAGGAAAAACATGGTAGAAAGTTGCATACTTATGTTATTGATATAGTTATTTTAAGAACAAATGAAAAACAGCTGTATTTTAGCTGGTTTGTATGGTGATTACAGTTTAAGTGCATATATTAAGCTGCCCCTGCTGATGTAAATATGATGTCAACAAGACACTGGGGGTGAAAGCGTTGAGTTAGCTTCGTCTCTAGAGTGCCCACATAGCCCATATTTGTTTATAACTGCAGACAGAGAGGACTCAGTGGGCGCAGCAGACCCAACACAGATTATACCCCTACATGCACTCCACAGTGGCTGTACTGCACAGGATATTTACGCCCATGCCTCAGATGCTGCCAGCTGCAGTACCTTCTCCCACCGTCTATTTCCACCCCTCTATTATACTCAATAATCCTTATTTTCTTAGTTTTTTATCTTCGTCTGATCTCTACTCTGAATAATCACAATAAAGCACTCCTTCTCATCCTTGTTCATGGATTCGCTCGCTGGCTCACTGCGCCTCCCTGCCTCCCTACCTCCCTCTCGCCCTCCCTCCCTGTGTCTGCTCTCTATCTGGGGGAAAGTTCACCCGCTCGCTCAGAATCTCATTATAGGCTTCAGGCAGAGCTGCTGTAGCCTACATGTGTATGTGTGATGCAGTCACTGTACGCCTGCGCAGTGCGCTGATCTTGCTGATGTTTTGCATCTGGGAGCATTCAAGTGCAGGGTTGTTTGTGATATTTTTATTCTTGCGACATTACTGCACAATGCAGAAATGAATCTTGCTAGTTCAGGCTGTGATGAAAACCCCTCTGCTGTCATCCTCTGTTGCATGTAACATCAAAAGAACATATAGACCGATTACACTAGATACAAATTAGTACCGAAAAGATGAATCATAGTTGATAGACATAGAATTAATTGAACATATTTGATAA
The DNA here is from genome assembly GCA_916701655.1 of Sebastiscus albofasciatus. Classification (NCBI taxonomy): domain Eukaryota; kingdom Metazoa; phylum Chordata; class Actinopteri; order Perciformes; family Sebastidae; genus Sebastiscus; species Sebastiscus albofasciatus. The sequence goes on from CAKAOI010048553.1 coordinate 34,407, forward strand.
TGAAATAAACATTCTCTGTTTGCAGCATCTCCAGTGTGGGTGTTTGCTGTTGTTCTTTAGCTTGTATCAGTGCAAAATGAATATCTTTGTGTTTCGGACTGTTGATTGGACAAAACCAGCTATTTTAAGGTCTCACCTTGAACTTCATGTGAATGTCCTTGTTCCACATACTTTCATTCTGAGTCTGTTTTTCATGGTTTGGAGGGATAGGCCACGTAGTTCTTGTTAATGGACATCTTGGTACAACATTCATTGATATTTTAGGTAACAGTGTGCTGCTGTTTTTGTGTACAGGCCAGGGACACTGTGATCTTGAAAAAGGAAATGTCTTCTTCCCCAAACCAAAACCAAGACTAGGTCCTAAAGAAATGGTTTTTGAGGTTTGGTGCAGAGGAACTTGACTGGCCAGCAGAGCCCTAACCTGTTTTGTTGTAGTGAGGTAGTAAAAGCAGGCTAGCGAGCTACAATGTCATCAACACATTAAAAGTGGAGATAGTTTATAGAATTTCGTTTTTTAATTTGTATTTTTCTGAATGTATTTATTTGATTGTTTATTTAGGTAGTTCTTCATTTTCTTACTCGCAGCCAAATCATTTCTATTTTAGATGCAATATTAAAGCAGGTCGAGCTTAGAGATATGTTATTCATTTTTAATACTGGATATTTTGTATTTAATTAAATATTATACATTTATTTATGTATTTACAAAATGTATTTATTTTTTTCAAAACTGTAGTACTTGTTGTCTGGTGTGCTTCCTCAGCAGTTTCCTTAACTGTCAATCAAACAGCTTTTAAATCAGTGGTTGGAAAATAACCTTTACCAACTCAAAGGCTTGGACTGTACTGTGCTGTGCGCGCGTGCGCGCGTGCGTGCGTGTGTGTGTGTGTGCTGCTAGCAGCTCTGAAGTGAAGTGTCTTGCTGATGGGATTAGTCCTGCTGACATGCTGCCTGTCCCTGACGGCAGCACATCTGACCTCTGGATGTGTTTACTGTCACAGTAGATGCTGAGTTGATAACAGCTGCCAGTATGATACATCTTTATCTCAACTACATTATCTACTTCACTGAAGTCCACACTCGTGGCCTTTAAAAGTGAGTACACAGCGCCACCTGGTGTTACAGTTTTGACACTACATAAGGTCTCATTGGGCTGAGAACAAACTACAGTATTACTTTAGTATTATAGTATTATAGTATTAGTATTACAGTGTTTCTCAATTGTTTACAGACATTTTTTGAAAACATATTCTCTCTACAAAAACAAAATCCAAAAAAAACACATAAGTCAAAACTTCACACATTGCCTGCAAAATGAAACAGCATTCAAAACAATGTCTTCTCAAAATTATAGTATTCTGTGTTCAAATGACACACATACACCATCATATGAATAGACAGTTGACATTAGACTGATGTGCTCAATGTAAAACACCATCATGAATGGAAAACACTTGTATGAATGCCTTATGAGGAGACTTGTGCCTTTTGCATGTTCAGTGTTACACTTATGTACAGTAGTCAGCTGTACAATACTTTTGTATGTTATACTCAAATATAGAAACTTAAAGATACCGTAATATTAACAAAAACATGTTTTTTTTCCCCCAATATACTGTATACAGCCCAACAAACACAAAGTCAAATGTTTAAAGTATTCTACATACAGAACAAACAATAGAAAAATGTATACAGTAAAAGTAAAAATTAGTCTGCATCCTGTCTTTTGTTTGGCGACAGCACCTCATCAACATCACAGGCAATGTTCTCCTTGGCCAATGCTGTAAATACTGTGTAGGGAGGAATATAGTAGGGCTGTAACGGTTATTTTCATTCAGTCAATTAATCTGTCGATTATTTTCTCAATTAATCGTTTAGTTGTTTGGTCTATAAAATGTCAGAAAAATGGTGAAAAATTATGATCAATGTTTCCCAAAGCCCAAGATGACGTAAAATGTCTTGTTTTGTCCACAATTCAAAGATATTCAGTTTACTGTCATAGAGGAGTAAAGAAACCAGAAAATATTCACATTTAAGAAGCTGGAATCAGAGAATTAAGACTTTTTTTTCCCCTTTTAAAAATTACTCAAACTGATCAATCGATTATCAAGATAGTTGACGATTGATTACATAGTTGATAACTAATCGATTAATTGATCAATCAGTGCAGTTCTAGATTATAGTACCCAATCTCATACATACACTCACCGGCCACTTTATTAGGCACACCTGTTCAATTGCTTGTTAACACAAATAGCTAATCAGCCGATCACATGGCAGCAACTCAATGCATTACGTCATCTAGAGGTGGTGAAGACGACTTGCTGAAGTTCAAACCGAGCATCAGAATGGGGAAGAAAGGGGATTTAAGTGACTTTGAACGTGGCATGGTTGTTGGTGCCAGACGGGCTGGTCTGAGTATTAAACTGCTGATCTACTGGGATTTTCACGCACAACCATCTCTAGGGTTTACAGAGAATGGTCCCAACAAGAGAACATATCCAATGAGTGGCAGTTGTGTGGACGGAAATGCCTTGTTGATGTCAGAGGTCAGAGGAGAATGGGCAGAGTGGTTGGAGATGATAGAAAGGCAACAGTAACTCAAATAACCACTCGTTACAACCAAGGTATGCAGAATACCATCTCTGAACGCACAACATGTCGAACCTTGAAGCAGATGGGCTACAGCAGCAGAAGACCACCGGTACCAGCAAGGTGTACCTAATAAAGTGGCCGGTGAGTGTAGGTACACATGATCATAGCAGATTTTTGTCAAATCATTCAGGTACATGTAGTTGCTGTAGTGTGTGAAAAACATGTCAACGTGACCTTTTTTTTTTTCTCACAGTTTGGTCAAACCCCAGAACTTTAATTCAGATTCTGAGTGTGTTTTGAATACATGTTGGTTGTGATGTGAAGGAGACTCATCCTGCAGCGTGAACAGGTTAAGTCTCTACACTCTTCACACTTTTAGTTTTGTTGCGCAACTTGAGCGGAGTGAAGTTGGACTCTTTCCAGTATAAATATTTATATATATAGAGAGAGAGGAAAAATCCATAAAGAAAGGAGAGTATTTTAAGATTTCAGTGTTTGAGTAGTGTGAGATGTGACAAGTGTTGAGTAGGTTGTTATTGTTTTATACTGTAAGCCAAATTACATACTTTCATGTGACGATGAAAACAAAGAAGCAATATTCTGATACTTTCGCTCGTAGGCGTAAAAATGACAATGGACTCCTTTATACATCAGAGCAGCAGCGGATTTGATATTTCTAAAGGTCCAGGTGCACAAATCTTTTACAAACCACGTTTCAGAGAACCAAAGCTACTTTTGAACTGTTGTCCAAAGAAGTCATGACAAATATTTACAATATGTATGCAAATAATGCATTCATATCAGTTTTTATAACAAGTAAAATCATCTTTACTTAAACTGACACATTGCATGTTAAAACAACATATTATCATTTACAGAAAAATTCAGTGTTTCTCCTCCTCTCCTCTGTCTCCGTCTCCCTCTCTCCTCCTGTAAGCATTTTCCAGTAACCCAACGCTGCCTTCAGATAAGCACATGACCTATGAATCTATAATGGAAACAGCTCAGCGCTCTCAGGCCTCGCAGTGCTGCTCTCTCCACATTACATCACTGTATATCGTTACACATCAGTCAGACAACTTTTCTCACATCATATGCCGACGTTATAGACATGCAAACGCATGCTAACATGCACACGGCTACACACATTCTCTCACACACCTACTTCACAGTGCCCACTATAGAAGAGGAAATAGAGAGAAATGACTGGGTTCTCAGCAACAGGCACAGTAATTAGACATAATGAGCAGATTATAGGCCAGCAGTGGGTGAAGCTGCCTACCTGTATAGCCGTCAGCCACAATGTTACAGTGATCAGCCAGCTGATTGGACAAGGACACAGTGAGATGATGTAATACCTCAACTTCACTGGTTTATTTTAAGCTTTTCTGTTCTGACTGTACAAGACTGTTTTTACCCAAAAATCTTTTCTCTTGAAAAGTGACATTTGTGGCCGTGTAAACAATGATTGTCCTCTTTTAGTGGCTATAGGACAGAAATACCTTAAAGTTATTACGTGGAACATCAGGTCCAATTCCCCGCGAAGTCAGATAATCGACCTGCACCTCCATTTCTATGCACTGGCCGGAGCTTACGGACATGCCTAATATATTTGCTGAATAATCTGAATGATGGATTATTCTATTACTTTACCAGCTTTTGTAATTATGCCATACCAGGTACCTGTACCTGTGTCTAAACTAGAGCTGCAACTAACAATTATTTGCATTATTGACGACTGAAACATCAGGAAATAGTGAAAAATCACCTATCGCCATTTTCTAGAGCCCAGATTGATGTATTGAAATTGCATTTTTTGTCTGACCAACAGTCCAAAGATATTCAGTTTACAAGGAAAAGAAGAAAAATCCTCACATTAACTGACTAATCCCTTCAGCTATAGCTTCAACCGTGTCGTAGGAAGTCTTAAGTGGTGGGCACACTACCCACGTCAGGAGCGCGTGGTGGCTGCGTCGCGCGGTGGCTGCGTGATGCAGGAGTCTGGTGTTCACACTAGACGCGTGTTGGCTGCGTGTCGGCTGTGTTTCTGCTGCTGCTGTCAGCCCTTTCTTTCTGCATAGAGTTTGCCTTTTAATGGCCATTTAACTTCATGATAAATATAATTTATATTTATTTTAGACCGAGAAAGGTTCAGAAACGTGTGGTAATTAGTAAATAATAGTAATAATCCACAATTAAAACTCTGTACTGTATTCATTTATGATGCTTTCCAAGTCACTGCTTGTTCCACATCACTGTTCAGCACATATTTCAGAATAAAAGCCTTGTGTTAACAAATGAAGGAATTCTGTGCAAAGAAAACCTGCTTTAGGGCTTTTATTTTGAAATGAAAGCAGGAAGTGTTGATTTAAACCCCAAACTTTATCAATTCTTGGAGCTCTCAAAGTGACTGCGTGTTCCACAGCACTGACTGCTCATATTTCAGAATAAAGGCCTCGTGTTAACAAATGAAGGGATTCTGTCTATAGAAAAAATGCCTGAGGGCTTTTATTTTGAAATGAAAGCAGGAAGTGTTGATTTAAAAATAAGTCTTTACTTTTTTTCATCTCCGTAACATATTCTACAGTTAGACCTCGAAACTGCAGTAAAGTCTTGCTGGTATGAAGTTAATATACAGTCACTAGATCACCTTCACTGTCTGTTGCTGCTGAGAGAAGCAGCCGAGACGCGAGCGGCCTGCGTGAAAAATAGGCAAGCCCTCTATTCTATAAAATAGACGCGCGTCTCATACGGACAGTGTGTCCACTCTAACCTGTTAACATGGACGCCGAAATAAGAAACAACACGCCACGCAGCCGCCACGCGCTCTTGACGCGGGTAGTGTGTCCACCACTTTACAGTACGTGCACATATAACACATAACGCAGTGTTGTGCTTTGGCTCCATGACTCTGCTCCCACCAGGGGAGTTCAGTTTCAGCCCTACTGAGGATGAGACTGCGGAGGATCGAGCCATTAAACCACAGTCAACTGTATGATCATAGCAAAGTATGATGAGTTTTACTCCAACGACTGAAATCTACTCAGTTTTGCAATATTTAATGTATCAGATAGCAGATAATAAATGTAGTGTCAGTTTGATGTTTAGTTCTTTGGCTTTCCTCAGAACAGATGTACTGCCAAGATTTGTTTATAGCGTACTCTCACAGGTTTGATTTTCTACAACAGCCCATACGGGTTCATCATCATCGTCCATGTGTCCTGTCAAAACTCCTGCAGCCGCTCGCCGTTACTCACTCTGAACACTCTGAGGGTCATTACATATAATATCTAATGTTGCACAGTGAGAATGCTGAATGCTATTCACCAACTGTCGACATAATCTGATGACCTGAAACAGCATGAGCAGGTCAGAAGGACGAGCACGGAAGTGATATAGAGACAATTTTAGCTTTAGCAGCAGTTAACTTTAGTTCAGCTTTACTTTGCAGAATTTCAACAGAAAGTGAAAACTCAGGAGGATCGTAGCGTTACACAAGTAAACCCTGCCAGGACTGAACATGTGGGAATTGTATGACCTGTGATGTTTTATTATTATACTGTATATATTTTCTCTACCTTGTTCATAAAATTAAGTTTGTGATGTATGTAATCAAACAATTCTTGATCATTTTAGGGCTGTCCTTGACCAAAGAAACTCTTGGTCGACTTTTGTTGACAAATCGATTAGTTTATTTAATCGACAGATCTGTGAAACTGAGTTTCTCCACAAAGAAATCACAGAAAGCACCACTTTAAATCTTGTGTTTACCAGAGATGTGCTCATACGTTTCTTGGAAATAAGTCACTCAGCATGAAAAAAACATAAAAAATGACTAAGGCTAGAGAAATCCTAGTCGACTAATGGTACATGTCCACAGGGGCGTTTTTTATCGCGAGGGGACGCGACGCTTCCCAGCATTAGACGCTTGGTGTGCTGTCCCTAGAAACAAGACACTTGGCTCCTGATTGGACGAACGCTTTCCCGCTGTTGGCTGCTGCTCCCAGCTTTCAAACCGGAACCAGTATGGAGGCTCGTTTGGAAACTTTCTTCTCTTATTTCACGTAAATAGTTCACTGAGATGTGTTTCTGAAAACATTTGAGGCGAGAAATAATCAATGCAGTTGATGAATCTGTCTTTAATTTGGATCGACAACGTTTATTTTAAAAGATCCTCGGGAGTTTCGAGAGGCGGCGAGTCGCGTCGGACGCCCGTGATTTACATAAAGTAGACGAGCCCTCAACTTTATGCAAATAAGGAGCGGGCGTCGTGACGCCTAGTCTCTCAAATCGCGACGCCACGCTACCAGAATGCATTGCGCGGCTGCTTACATAGACAATGAATGGGGAGCGTGGAAATGACGGAGCCTGTGGACACGTACCGTAAGACCAGAACAACCAATTAGTTGACTAATCAAGAGAGGGAACAGCCATAGATCATTTATTAGAAGAAGACTTTTCTGGTAAGGGTGCTCCGATCATTATCGGCGGTCTCTATAAAAGCCAATCAGAAGAACTAATCCCATGATGCAAAATACGCAAGACAATTTCTCTACGCGCCGCTAAAATGACTTCACCTGTGTCACCCGTGTCTCTATGAGAGACACTGGAATATGTTGCACATGTTGCCTGCCAATAAACAAACAGTTGTCAATTCTTGATACTTTCTGATCTCTTAATTTTAATACTAAATATGCAATATTGTTAAGAATGATGAAATAAATAAATAATGCTACATGATAAACAGAAGGCTTCAAATAGACCCCGTGATCGGTGATCAGTGTCAGCCGATACTGCTTCCAGCAATTGATGATCGGACCCAAAAATCCTGATCGGAGCACCTTGTTTTCTGAGGGTTGTTACATTCAACGAGTACGGTGCAAAAGGCTTCCGACAATTTCAGACCTCAGCTATTAAACTGGAGAGATGCAGAAATCTATTGACATAGCAACATAACATCTAAAGCCATCTGTAGTATTATAACATGAGCAAATGTCATTCAATTATCGCCTTCATTGCCTCTCACAGGCCAAACACAAAGGCACGCACACAACACGATGTGCGACTTCGCCCGAAATAGGATCACAAATCAGTGATGAGTTACAGGCGGCCTGAGGCAGTTCTACTGACCAGTACTGATTGTACACATCCAGATTCACGTCCCTGCAGCCAGTCAGAGGTGTGAACACAACAGCCCAAAGTCAACCCAGTAAACCTGGACGTGCGTGCAGCTGGGGAAACACTGGCTAACCCAATTACGTCTGTGTCAGCTGCAGCTTTACACAAGAGGCTGATGTGCTGTATAAATCTCCTTAATATGAAACAGATCTTATCAGAGAACTGGTGAAGGTTACAACGCTCCCCCTCTCTATTTAAAAACCCCTCTGTAATACTTTCTGCCCTTGCCACTGGCTTTGTTACGCTTTAATTAAGTTTAGCGCTTTAGTGTTTAATACGAGGATTATTGTATGAAACAGTTCAAAATAAATTTGACATTGGGTAATGAAAGTCTGTGCAACTTTGATGATTCATGTCCAAGCTTTGTTTACATCAGTGATGCCAGGTCACTTTTCCTCTTTAAAATTATACATTTGCAAAAAATAACTTAACCTTCAGTGACCAAAAATATACAGCTGCTATTTATCTCTCCAAACACAGCTAACATTAACCATTCATTCTGCTAACAATGAGCACAGTAAACTGGTTTAAACTGTAGACTCAGAGTCTACATTACCTATAGGAGGTAGACAAAATAATGTAAACACTTGATGAGTGTAGACTTTACCTCAGCAGACACTGAATCATAAATGAAAAATCTGTTATACCGGTGTGTCACAAAGGGGCCTGGTATCCAGCACTTTGATATGTAACTGTTCAAAGCAACATATGACAACAAACAAAGCTTCATAGATGCCAAATTATCTATGCAAGAATTGCAGGAAAAATGGTAAAAAAAAAGACAAATAATATTGTCTGGGAAATATTCACAACGTCTGCCAAACACAGACACACTGCAACAACAGACACACTGCAAGAAGAGCACAGATTATCCGTGGGCCCAAGTCCATACTTGTCACATCATGTCGTTCCTTCTCTCTATCCTGACATCCTCTGCTGCTTACCATCAAAACAAAACCCAACTACTACACAGTAATATACATAAAAACAGTATTCCACATTGCAGAGTGCCATTTATCCTGCTCCAAGAAGACAAAGAGCATGAAACTCACTCATCAACTTTCAAGTAAGAGGAACAAAAAAGTACCAAAACTGTATCTGCGTGGCGGGAAAACACTTTCATTTAGGGACCGGCAGCACTCACCTTTTCGATTTTGTCCAGCCATTCCTTATTCTGGGCCAACTCGGCCATGAAGGCCTGGTGCTTCAGCCATTTCTTATGAAGCTTCTGGGTCTCGTCTCGGCTGCTGTCCCTCGCCATCAGCATCTTCTCACACACCCAGTCCCCCAGCTGGACGAGAGAGAAAGATAGGGAGACAGGTGTCAATACAGGATGAGCATACGAGTACTGTAAATATCTGTTAGTGTGCATAAACTGATTCCTCATTTTAAACACTCTCACACACTAACAGGTGCTGAAATTGTGTCCAGTTCATAAGAGAAACATACTGTTGGCACACACACACCTACACTACATTATCATAACACACATATGTGCATCTTCATTAGCTTCTGTTATATGTAAAGCTGAATATAAACAGGATAGAGTGTACTGTAAACACAGCAGCAACACATACAGTGGGAAATACAAGGTCAAACACACAGACATGAATATTTGATGACGCACAGCAGGCACATGTAGGCAGACACACGTGTACCAACAAGCATGGCGGCGAGAATTCACATGTACCCACAACACAACGGATCCACAGCATCAACACACACCCACACAGTAAACAGCCACTGTCCATCAAAGAGTCAAATGTGCACTGTTTGCACAGCCTGTGTCTGTGTGAGGCGAACACACGGTGAGAACACCTCACGCCTGCGCTGACAGCATCACCAAAATATTCAGGTCAGCATCAGCACCCTCGTCTCTCCGTCATCAGCATCCTCACACCTGCATGCAACACTTCCACCTGCACCTCCGACCCCTCTCTCCCAACCCCGACTGGGAAGCAAATAACCCGTTTTACCGGCAGCGTTTAACGGGAACAGCCCACGGGATTGTGGCAGCTGCAGACAGCCGCTGGTATCCGCATCCTCGCCGGTGTGCCGTCACACACATGCAAAGACGCTCTTCACCGCAGAGCCAGATGGAGAGAGAGAGAGAATGAGGACAAGGAAGGGAAAGGAAAGAGGGAGCTATAGAGAAAGAGAGGCGCCTTCTGGAGAGCCAAATGCGAGACGGCCACACAAAAGCTGTGCTGAGAGGAAAACGCCAAGCGGGAGGGTAAATAACAACAATACAAGCGGCTGAGGAGACAGACTGGAGACTTCAAACTGAGGCTGCGCTCCCCTCTCGCTGTCTCTCTCTCTCCTCGCTATGTTGATGAGGATTCGCTGTACGCTCAACCGGGAAAGACAGGAGGGGCGGGGGTGGATCAGTGACGAGTGAGAGGGCAAGAATGAGGAGGACTGAGAGAAGAAGAAAAAGAAGAAGTAGAAGAAGAAGAAAAAAATCATCCTCCCCAAAACAATAAAATGGCAGGCAGCCGAGGCAGTGCATGGGCGCCCCTCCCCTGCCTCACACCTTCAGCGAGTGGGCGAGTGAGCGGGCTGCCTGGCTGGCTGGAGGAGAGATGGGGTGGAGGAGGTGGAGAGGAGAGGGAGGAGCGAAAGACTGGGATTGGGATTTTGGGGAGAGGGGGGTAGGGGATGCAGGAGGCGCCTCTAGGCTCACCGGTCACGGCTAATGATGCTGAGCTGGAGGAGGAGGAGGAGGAGGAGGAGGGGGGAGGTGGGTTTTAAATGGTGTCAAAGCAGGAGGATGGATGAGTGTGAAGGGAAAGCTGAAAAACAGAAGATTTTTTTGGAGGAAATGAAACATGCCAGTCTCCGCTAACAGCCGAAATCACGACTCCTCTACAGCTGCTTTTGTTTTATCCTTCCCCTCCCGCTCTACACACACACACACACACACACACACACACACCACCACCCCCCTCTACCAGCCCTCTCTTCCTCTCTGCAGCAGTCCCAGGCAGTCGTACTCTCGTCTCCAGCTTGCCTGACTCTGCTGCAGTGGTAAAGCAGAGAGAAAAGAGAGAGAGAGAGAGAGAGAGAGAGAGAGAAACAGTAGAGGTTTGGACAGAGGAACAGAGGAAGAGGAGGGGTGATAGTGGGAAGAGAGAGACAGGTAGTAGAGGATTGCACGGCGTAGTGATTTATCCTGAATGATGTATTCGTAGTTTGATAGATTAACTGCTCCTCTTTTCTTTAGAAGGACAGGAGTTGGATTTCTGTCCCGACACCTCTATCACACACCATCAAACGCAGCACAGACGAGTGAGGACATGCCAGCTAACATGAGTAAACACGCCTCACACATTCACACGCACATACATGCAAGAGAAACAGGAGTCAGGTCCCATGACTAGAGAGGTCACGCAGGGTCACGGCCTGATGCCCCCCTCGAGACTGTAAATGAATTGAACGAGGAAGAGGAGGAGGAGGAGGAGAGAGGGAGTGTGTGTTGGGGGGGTGGGGCGGTACAGAATGAATGAGAATGAATGACGGAGGGGGAGGAGGAGGAGATGGAGAAGTTTGTCTGACGTAGGAGGGGAAGAAAGGGACAGAGAAGAAGAGGGAGAGGAGGGTTCATAGCCTCATCATCACGTCATCCACTTCACCGTCTTCCTGTATGTGAACGGCTGCTCTCAGATTTTGTCGGACAAAATAATCTGAAGACGTCACATTGACGTCTGGGACATTATGATGGACATTTCTGACATTTTATTAGGGGTGAACGACTTTGAAAAAAAATATGTAATTATGATTATTTTCACTTTGATATTGCAATATGATCTGCAATATTAGAGGGAATGATAATGTTTACATCATTATTCTCATTTTAAAATGAATATGGTGTGATTTTTTGGGGGGATCCAGGACGTCTCTGCAGCACCACAACATTTAATTTAAAGTGTTTGTACTTGTATTTTGTTTGTGTTGTGTATTTTAACAGACATTTTGACTTAACAAATATGCGATGTATGTACCTGTGATTTGAAATTTGCAGAAGGCCATCTTGCAATTTCGATAAAATTTCAATTAACTGTGCAGCCCTACTTTTTAATCGACTAAACCTTTGATCGGTCAATCAAAAATAACCGATCAGTCAATATTGAAAAATAATAATTACTTAGAGAACTTTGAAAAAAACCCAGAATGTATTATTTTCCAATAAAGTAGAGCATTTTATAATTACATTTTGAATATGCATTATGACACAGACAGGATTTCAAGATGCACTGATTACTCATTTTCATATATGCTGTATAACATACAGTATCTAAATAAATACAAAATGTCATAATATGAGGAAAGCAAACTAATAAAAATGGCTTTTAAAGCACTGGACCTCGGGGAAGGTCTGGATTAAGACTAAAAACAAGTTAGGTACTCCTGCATGTCCTAAACATTTAGTTTAGTGTTTTCTAGAACAGCTTACAGACCACTACATCACAGCTTTTGAGCGTACAAATCATTAAATGAAGTGACCTGGTGTTTCCAGGACAAATGCAGATTTACCGTATGAAGAAAGAACGTGAGATAAACCTGAGAAAACACAGATTTGACTCCCAACAAGTGGTGTTAAGTTTGTTTGTCCTCAGCATACAATAACTCATCCAAGGCACCAAATCCATAATATCTGACCTGACAGAAGAAAAGGCTGAGAACTGGAGGGAATGCGTACAGAGGGACTTTTGCATGTGTTAACATCTATTATATAGAGACACACTGTGTTTAGCAATGCAGCCTTTGGGCATACACCTGCTCTTTCCTCAAACAGACCGGGAGGGTGAATCAGGGTATAAAGCTACAGTGTGATCTCTAACTGAGTTCACCTCTTCAACATGGAGTTGTTCTGTAGATAAAGAGGAAGAGACAGTTTGAAAAGGGACTTTTAAGATTATATAAGGGGACAAAAATATATAAACTTCATTCCGGTTCACAAGAAGCATAGCCTCATATTATTATTGTTACAAAAATGATGTCCAATTACCAAGTTAATGGAGAGCCCATGTGACTGTGCAAGTCTCAGTTTACTGCTGGTGTCATCGTCAAATAACTGAACTAAATACTAACTTAAAATACATAATTTTAATCTAGAATAACCGTTGTAAGCCTTTGCCAACCAGTCAAGTGGAGTTTGAGCTCTCTTCCCAGCTCTCCAAAAACACAAAAATCGGAATTTTCAACTCAAATGTAAAATCTGTCCTTCTCTATGGCTGTGAAACCTGGAAAACCACAAGCACAATCACCAACAAACTGCAAGTGTTCATTAACAACTGCCTCCGATACATACTGAGGATATGGTGGCCCAGAAAAATTACAAATACAGACCTGTGGAAACAGACAAACCAGGAGCGAATCAACAAAGAAATCAAAAGGAGAAAGTGGAGATGGATCGGGCATACACTCAGAAAACAAGAAACAAACATAACAAGACAATCTCTGGACTACAACCCACAAGGAAAGAGGAAGCCAGGGAGACCAAAAAATAACTGGAGACGGCCTATGCTCGACGAGCTAAACAAGATCGGGACCTCCTGGCAAGAAGCAAAGACCACTGCACAGAAGAGAGTGAGGTGGAGATCCATGGTGGACGCTCTATGCTCCCAAGGGGGCCAAGAGCACTAAGAAGAAGAAGAACCAGTCAAATAACATCACTTCATCATTTTATCCTGTTAGACATTTGCGTGAAATTATCATAATTAATATATGAATTCTTGAGTTATGGCCCAAAATGTGTTTTGTGAGGTCGCAGTGACCTTTGACCACCAAAATCGATTCAGCTTTGTTTTGCGTGTTCTTTCTTGTATAACTTTATGTTTTTACTCTGTACCGTTTTGTTACTTTCTTTGTCTTGAACTGCCAAGAGTCTAGTGATGTAAATTATCTTAAAGCTATAATCAGTTACGGTGCATCAAATGGAGACATTTATGTGTAAACTGTATCGTGTATGTGTCCTCAGGTCCGAATGGATGTTTGTGCAAATTTGAAGAAATTCCCCGGTGTTCGGGAGATATCGCTCACGAGAATGGGACGGACAGACGGGTCTCCTTATGAATCCGGCCACGGCTTACGCCAGCACGGAGGCATAAAATATATAAATACATAATAAAACCAATACAAAAAGAACCTTTTAAAAATGTGGTTTGTTTGATATATGGTAATAAACAGCAGCCTATTCTAACAGTAACGATGCTTTTTACACTTTGTCTTCTTGTATGTCTGTAGAGTAAGGGGAGTATTTCTAAAAGAACAGCTCCATCTATGGAGTGCATTACAACTAGTGTAACTCTGGTGTACCTTGACTTTTAAAGTCAGTAAATCAAAATAAGGTGACCCTTGTTAGTCCAACATAAACACTGATGAATTTATCTTATGGTCAGCTTATCACCACTGGAATAGATGGATTTTTTGCCACACGTCTATCTACAGTTGATCTGATGGTTTTGTGTTGAAGTTGGAGTTGAATGGATCTGACACTTCCATCAAACAAACTGACTTTTAAGCCAATAAAATACAACAATATGTTCTTGAATACCAATACAGATTACTTTACAAACAAACCATGAGGCCTCAAGCTGAAGCAGCAGCGTACGTTACTCTGAAATCTACTTTAAAAAAGACCAGAACAAAGAATATAAACTGTAGATGTGATCATTTTGTGTACAACAAAAGTATCTGATCGTATAAAGCTCAGTGTAAATGTGTTGGCGAGTGGATGGAAAGCAGCAGTGAAAAGCAGGAAGCACGAGGATGCAGCATGGACCAAACACAAGAACACGCCCTGGCAGCTGAGAGCTCAGGTTCCTACAGACTGACGCAGTGTCACTCGCCCTCTGTCGGCCACACACACATGCACACGCGCACGCACGCTGAGCACAGTCGGGGGAAGACTCCTCATACATACTGTATTTCTACACAGACACGCATACCACATATGGGCAGACAGATAGATGTATGGCTGACATACACACACATACACACCTATACACGCACACACACACACACAAGCACAGTGAGATACACTCTTCCTCCTCTGAATTAGTGATGAGGAGCTGTGCTGCTGAATTATTCAGTTGAGCCAAAGAGAGAAAGTTGCTGAAACTAAACAAGGTTTTGGCCCGGAGAGAAGCCGTGACTCTGCAGGGCGAGGGAGCAAAAACTGCAGGAGTGAGCAGAGGTGAGCGGTGTGCAGCACTACTGGACACGCATGAGGTGTGTGGACCGAGTCAGCTGATACAGTAGCTTCCAACAAAAAGAGTTGGGATTAAACCGGTGATCCTAAAAATACTGAATGCTGACGTGTTTTTGCACATCAGTGATACAGTACGTATGATACTGGTGTCAAAGTGTAGCTTGGAATATACAGAGCACAACTGATATAACAAATGAAAGATATAAATACTCATTGTTGTGTATGTGCTGTCAGATTTACCGATCTAGATAATAACTACATCATGTGATTCCATTGCAAACTATATAGAAGCTGGTTGGATCTTTTTCTTTTCTTTATTGGCTTGTATTCCCACACTGCTTTAATGTTTTGAGTATGGTCGTTGCCAGGAAATCTTAAAACACTGGCAAAAGTGATTTTGAATTACAAATTTCTCGTGCTGCCACAAGAGGCTGCCAAAATGTGAATTTGGCTATGGTTACAAAAAGGAACTAGAGACCATATTGCGATGGGATCCCACCAGCCGTGACGCCAAATCGGATCAGTGGCGTAAAGTGTGTGTGGGGGGGCCAATCGCCTCGTCCACATTACCTACCCCCTCTACTTCCGGCTCCTTTGCTTGGGCCACATCCATCTTCAAACTTAGCCTTCATTTTGATCTGAACTACACGTTTTGGGACGCAAAATAATAATAATAATTTTGATTTGTATAGCACTTTTCAAGCTGGGAGTGCTTTCCATAGACGGCATATAAAACACATAAAAAGAAAAACTCAAGAAAAGCCAAATACAGCACACAATTAAAAGGCCGTATAAAAGAAAATTAGAAATAAATCATCCAAAAGGCGAGTCTGTAAAAATGTGTCTTAAGACAGGATTTAAAAGCAGAAACAGTGTCAGCAGATCAAATACTAACTGGAAGAGCTGATCACCCTTTGACCTTAACCTGGAGTCTGGAACAGCTAGCAGGCCTAAACCAGCATATCTGAGAGGTCCTTTTGGACAGTAAGGAGTTGAATGTTCACTGATGTACCAGGGTTATGTGACTGGACGAATATACTGGCGATTGGCTGAGTGCATGGCCAATCCTCTATGGTAGTTCCCGCTACAGTAGGCGTCTCCAGGACCACATTTTGCCATGATGACACACACACACACTCACAGACCCACAAGGTGAAAACAATACCAGCATCACTGTCGCTGCTGGTAACAAAGAGATGATCATCCTCTTATTTTCCCCCGTGAAAATGCTCTTGAGCAGATTTAACACACTGCACCAGTAAGTTCAGCCAGAACGACCAGTCTGTTGGCCTCCTACCTCATGACAGTCCTGAAGAAACCTCTGAAGTTCCCACTGGTCGTTCAGTTTTTCCAGCCACTGCTGGGCCTGCTCTCTGTTCTGGTTTCCCCTGAAAGAGTGAGGGACACGACATTTCAAGTTACAATTACTAAACATGAACAAAACTATAACATATCTAGGCGTGTGTTTATCTATCTTTGTTTATTTATACACTTTCTACCCATCAACTCAAAGTCTGATCATAATCTGACTAAACATAGGAGCATTTTAAAAGCTCGGTGATGGAGGAGTAATACTTGTATTTGTAGACAACAGCAAAGTAGACCAGCTATCATTTGTACCTGTATCAAAAAGCTCCTTAATTAACGTAATAACTGTGCGATTGTTTATGACAGAACCAGAATGTAACACTTTAAAATAATTATGATGCACTGTGCTCGTTTATTTGTCCCCACGGGAGAAGAATAAATGTCCAATGAGTTAATTCATGTAAATTAAATCTAAAAACCATATGGTTCTTCACATTGCTATTGTTGGACACACAAAAACCCCAACCCCCACCCAACACACACACACACACACACACACACACACACACACACACACACACACACACACACACACACACACACACACACACACACACACACACACCAGCACCACCTCAGCTATCACACAGATTTCATGGCCAGGTGTCGGTTGCGGTCTAAACAGAGCGAGCTCTATTTTCTGTGCTTTGTCTCGTTTATGCTCGGGGCTCCTTCTCCTTCAGATTCTTTAGCTGCTATTATTCTTTTTATTATTGTTGTATTGTGTCCACACAGCTGCTAACTTCTTTGTGCTTTAAGATCAGCTCAAGTGTGTTGAGCTGCAGTTGGTAATTATAATGAACAGATAGCCAAAAGCATAGCATGTTGACGGCAAGAAACCTGAACCTTTTGGAAGAATTTAATCTTAAACGGAGATATGCAACATTTAATAAAGGAAAATAAAACTGCTGAGGGGGTTTACAAGCTAGCAACTACATAAAGAGTCTATCTGTTTCCTTTTTTTTTTACATTCATGCCAGAACACTTGTATTGATTCCCTTTACACCTTGCATTAAAATGTGTCTCGTATCCAGATTGTATGTAGATATGATATAACCTGATTACATTTACACCTGGTATTAATGTGTGTCTCCAGTGTCCATATTGAGTGTGTCCCCCACACACTCAGGACAGCCTTAGCATTACTGTAATGCTCAAGCTGTGTATTCTTTTGTTATTTAATTGTGTTTTAACTTAGCCCTCCTGTTGTCTTCCCGTCGACCATACAACTTTTGTATTCCCGGGTCAAAATTGACCCGGTCTGGTTTGACTGTTTTTAAATTATACATTATAAATTATCAACCAATTCTGTTTTACACCTTTTTGGCCAACTTCATTCCAACTCATCACCACAAGTTTTACACTTTTTTGGGAATTCATGGTCAATAAACCTAATTTATATGAAATTAAACCTTGTTTTTTTTTTAGGAAAAAATGCAGAAATTATGAATTATTTGGACTATACTCAAAATTGGAGGAATAATGTTGATGGATTATCACAGACTGGTAATATATCAAAGTTCAGTCAGAATATTACAAATATCATAATGTAAAAAAAAAACTGTTTAATGACAAAATTGACCCGGGAACACCACAGGTGCTATAACTTTGGATAAAATACCCATAATGCAATGAAAGTAGTGGTCATTATTTATTTTTTATTTTTTTGCAAAGACCATATAAGGGAACCATCCATGTAATTTTGGGGCAATTAGGTAAAAGACATCCATATTTATGATATAATGAAGTTTGAAAATGGGTCACATTTGACCCGAAGACAACAGGAGGGTTAATCTTCCAATATTGGAAAGCATACATTCTTTATGTCATAATCTCTACATGATAAATGCTCACACTCAGTGAACGTCCTGTATAAGAAAGTCACAAAGCAGGAGGAAAATTGAATTGTAAATGTGAGGATTCAACAAATTGAAGCTTTTTTTGATCGATTTCAATGCTTCAAAACTGATGATACATTAAACACTGACAGATATTGTCTTCTGCTTCAGAGCTTTGGCCTCAAATGAATCTAAACTTAAATCCAAATATTACTCTTCATGCTTTTATGTTTCTGTTTGTATGCGGTACCTGTTGGCGAGGGTGTCGATGCGCTCCTTGATGCGGTCCGAGTAGATGTTGCTCTGGCTGATCAGACTCTCTCCGGCCTCGATCACAGCTTTGATCCTGTGCAGGTTCAGCTCCATGGTGGTGGTGAAGTCCTTGTGTTTCTTTATGGCGGCTTCCACGGTTTCCACCGTGGTGGGCAGCTCCACGTGCGCGAGGGCCGACTCCTGGAAGATGAAGATGGGAACAGTGAGGCGGATTCGTGGGTCAAGAACCGATTAAAGTGAAGATTAAAAAAAAGAAAAGTAAAGAGCTGAACGATATCAGAAGAGCGCAGAATAGATAACAGTGATTCTTGAAATGTAGACCTGACGTTGACTTATTTATACAAAAATACAACTAAACTATAGAACAAAAGTCAACCAATCTTACACGGCGTATGATGATCAACATATTCCTGATTGCAAAAATAAGAAAATAAATAAATGAAATTCACAATTTTAAAAAATGACAAAAAGACAATAATAACCATGAGATGATAAGATGAACAACAATAACAAAAGTCGCCGTTACAAAGTCACATCTTGACTGATTTAGACAGAAGATAAACTCACAACTGCTAAACCAAGTCTGTATTTTCAAGCCAAACGCTCCTTAGTTTCAGTCTTGCTGTCCTATTCTGGCACAGCCAGAGCATTGAACTTTTTTCCCTTTTGATATAGTTAAGAATGTCTCTTGTTATTATTTACTTTTATGTGATTTTGGATTTGGTTTCTTTTATATTATTCCGGTGTTTCCTGTTTTATTTTGTAATTCTCTCCTCCTGTGTCTTGTCTGGTTTTACTTCCCACCTTTGTTTGTTTACCCGCCTTTTGTTGATTGTCTGCCCCGCCCTGATTTGTTTCACCTGTGTTTAATCATGTCTTGTATTTAAGCCTGTGTGTTCCCCTCTGTCTTTATCGGTTCGTTTGTCTCTCCAGCCCCGTCTACCTTGTCCTTCGGTTTGCCTGCTACCTCCTGCCCTGATCCTGGTGTTCCTCGTGTTTCCCTGGTTGGTGATTTTTGGTTTTGTCCTCTGTTTGGTTTTTGTTGTTTGTTTCTATTTGTTCTTTTGTACTTTGTTCCCCTCCCTGTATTTTGGTTGTTTTGGATTATTCAGTTTAAGATTATTAAAGCTCGCTTTTGTTTTAAACTACTTTTCTGCCTGTAACTCTGCGTTTGGGTTCCCTGGTAAATTCACACCCCACACATGACACTCTCAAATGTGAGGATTTGCTGCCTTTCTTTGTCTTATATGATAGTAAACTGAATACCTTTATTTTTCGAAATGTTAGTCGGACAAAACTAATAATTTGAAGACATCACTTTAGGAAATTGTGTCATCTGTCATTTAATAGACTGAATGATGAATCAGTTAGTCTTTTAAATGACTGTTTTGCATTTTCCCTTTTATGAGACGGTAGCAGCACTATTCCTAAAACCTAATATTGTTTAATTTTGTTCTATTAATCACTAAAGATCAGAAAATGTTTGGAACAAAACCACTCAAACAAACCATATTACCAGATTCTAAATGTACTATATGGCCTCTGGACACAGAGAAAATAAATGAGGCAGAAACAACAGGGAGAGGCAGACGGAGATCTGCAGCCTGGAACCTCTTTGATACTTATTGAAGAAGAAATGCTGCTCCCTCTAAATCAACCCCCCGGGCTAATAAGAAGAGCTGGTCCCTGGTAAAGATCTTTTATCAAACCAAAAGGGACGTTAAGGCCAGCACACAGGCTTACACATACAGACGCACACACAATCACACACATGTGACATTTCAGATTAGAAAAAACTAGATGTCCGATACCAGTTGTTCCTTCCCGAAAAAGATAAAAATATATATCATTATTACTTTTTAGCGGCTGTATTATACCAAGCCTACAGTATATGGATATGATATGATTGCTATCATTGTTATATGGCCTGGCTCAGGTTAAAACCCCTTTGTAAAACATGAACAAATACAGAGAATGAATGCAGTAGAACTTTCTTCTATTATCTAGTTTGACAGATTTTCCAGTGTAAAATATGCCAGCTCTGGGTAACGCTACACTCTAGCGCCGGCCCGATCGGTACTGTGCATGTGCAAATATCAACAGAGATAAGAAAGACGTGAAAGGCTCACTAGTTAGCTACTTCCATCTGCAATTTCGGACGCAGGGATCAATTTTTCCGGAGCTGATGATGGAAGTACATTTTTCCTGTGCTTTTTATGTACCTTTTTATGATTTTATGATATGTTATGTTTTTATTCCTGTTATTTCCTTTTGGTTATTGTAAAGGGCTATACAAATACATTTTGATTGAAGTAGCTAACGAGTGATGGTACGTGTCCACAGGCTCCGTGCTTTCCACGCTCTCCATTCGTTGTCTATGCAAGCAGCCGCGCAATGCATTCTAGTAGCGTGGCGTCGCGATTGGAGAGACTAGGCGTCAAGACGCCCGCTCCTTATTTGCATAAAGTTGAGGTCCTGGTTACTTTATGCAAATCAGGGGTGTCCAACGCGACTCGCCGCCTCTCCAAACTCCCGATAATCTTTTAAACTAAACGTTGTCGATCCAAAATAAAGACATATTCAGCAACTGCATTGATTATTTCTCGCCTCAAATGTTTTCAGAAACACATCTCAGTGAACTATTTACGTGAAATAAGAGAAGAAAGTTTCCAAACGAGCCTCCATACTGGTTCCGGTTTGAAAGCTGGGAGCAGCAGCCAACGGCGGGAAAGCGTTCGTCCAATCAGGAGCCGAGTGCCTTGTTTCTAGGTAGAGCACACCAAGCGTCCAATGTTGGGAAGCGTCGCGTCCCCTCGCGATAAAAAAACGCCCCTGTTGACACGTACCATGAGCCACGTCGCTTCTTTCTCATTTCTGTTGAGAGCTGCACATCCGCAGTACCGACATCCAGAGACCATGAATGTCTGCACCATATTTCAGGGCAATCCATCCTAAAGTGAAATGATATATTACGTTTTGAACCATCCTAAAGCCTCCGAGATAGCGTAAAGAGCTAAAAACAGCTGTCCTGAGACACTCCTCTTTAACTCCGACCACCTGCTCAGTCTTTGTTTGTCTCACCTGGTTGTTGAGGAAGGACTCGGCCTGTTTGACATCTCGCAGGAACAGATGGAAGATGTGAGCCTGGACCAGAACTTCTCTCCTGCTCTCCCACATCTCCAGCAGTTTGTTCCAGCCGACATCGAGCTTCTGGAGCCACTGCTGCAGGGCGGCCTGAGGGAGGGGAGCCTCCTCGGACTCCAGCAACTCGTTCATGGCCTGCAGGCGCTCGTAGTCTTCTTCATACCTGCACGGAAAAAACGACAGCAACCCATTCAGTTATTCTCTGAACACCTGAAGTGTTTTAAAAACCTTTCAGGAAGAACTGTTAATAACAAGAATAAGCCTTTGGTTGTCCTCAGTAACCCACCGTCCGATCTCCTCTTTCAGGGCAGCGTGTTTGTTGATGAGCTTCTCCGCCTCTTCCAGGTCGTTGGGCAGCTGGTCTGAGGCGGCGGACGTCTGCGTCTGAACCAACCAGGTGAGGAAAGAGTCCAGGTCCTGACAGTCGGGGAGAGGGACATGATTTCATCAACTGACTGACAAATCTGTTGAAAATACACATTATCACCATTCGTAGGGTTTTTCTGTGTGGGAAAACGCCTTCCTTCTTGCAAGGTGAAACTAAAGGCAGATCATGCGGGTTGTTTCCAGATTACCAGCTGTGTCAAGATGCTACTGCTTAGCTTGCAGCAGATACAGGTTTTAAGCTGTGACCAGCAGCTCTGAAGCTCACTCTGTCAGTCGGTCGGTCCACAAAAATGTCCCCACCTTTTGGCGGACACAGTTTTCACTCCCTAGAGGCTGAACTTTGGCATGGAGGTCAAGTGGTCAAAGTGTCCTTGGGTTTCTAAAGCGTCCTTGGGTTTCTTGAAAGGCGCTATATAAATCCAAGTTGTTGTTGTTGTTGTTGTTAAGTGTGTGGGTGTGAACATGTACATTTGTGTTCATGGCAATATTGTCAAAAAGGAGATGTGGCAGTGACAAAATATAACAAAAAGATGCATAACTTCTAAATGGATTCACCTACCATGGCCAAACTTATGAACCATTAGTCATAGACTCTTGCCAGCTGCATCATTGCACTCAGAAATGTGCTATGGAGGTCAAGTGTTTGTGTTTATGCATGCACGCTTATGTGTTCGCAGCAAAAACACGCTTTTTTTCCTAGTCAAATTTACTTCCTAGGACAACCAATGTCTCCACCACTATTTTCTAAATGTCTGTTGTTATGGAAACTAGAAACCCAGCCTCCCATACATTTTCATTTGTTGGCTGATAGAGCTGTGATTGGCGTCTCTTGCACTTCTTCTGGGAAGTTGAACCTTTCTCAGCCTTTAAAGAGGCAGCGAAGGTTTCCATTGCTCAACAGTACAGAATTACCAGACTATTATGTGTCTGCATGAGTTGCTGATCAATACCAGAGATGAAATTATAATGTCAATATCACTGGGGTAGAGTAAGATGCCGAGTCCGTCTCTATTCAGAATGATCAGAGTGATGGATTTCTTTCTGTCTCTGTGTACCTGTATGAAGCTCTGCAGCCTGCTAGCCACCATCAGCGAGTCCTCACAGCCCTGCAGGGTGCGTTTCAGCTCCTCCCACTCCACACTGATGCCATCAAACGGCACGAGAACCTCCATGGCCCGGCCTGGGTGGGCGGTGGCCATATGCTCAGCCTCTTCCTACATCACCAAACAGAGACAGAGGCATTATGGTGATTGTGGCCTTTTATGCTGCATAATACAGAAGCATCCCAACCTCCACATTTCCTCCCTGATTTGTTGGAAAATAATGTTATTCATTTATTGGAATAAATATAAATAAATAAATGTATACTCAACGTATTTTCCCACAATGCCCTACCTGTAGATGCAGTAGTTTGGGCTCCAGGACGGACAGCGCTCCCTCCATGGTGGACAGGCGTCTCTGCAGAGCCAGGACTCCTCCCAGGTCGCTGCCCACGTACTGAGTGGCGTCGATGGCTTTCCTCTTGTCCTGGATCTGGGACTTGATCTCGGCACACTCCAGCAGGTAGTTCTGCAGACGTAACATCGAGTCCAGCTGATCTTTCTTCTGCTCAACCAGCTCCACAATGCTGTTCCACCTGGTACGATGTGACAGACAGGACAGAGAGATGATGAAAGTGTAGTCTGAGAGGGATGAAGCGAGGGGAGTGTGGCACTGTGAAGGAGGAATGTGCGATCGTGATTCATTTTACACCTATAGTATATCGCTCCCTCTCATTCCAAAAGAGATTTGTTTTAATCATGTACTGTAATTATTTAATTTTGAGTAACGTTTTCAGAATACAGAGACTTTGGATCATTAAAGGGTATTAAAGGCCATGTTTTTGTGTCTAAGTAACTAACGGGGACAACATCATTTTGAAACTGATCCAGTATTGATGGATAACGTTGTAACCGGCAGCCGAGCTGCGAGGGCAAGTGAGCAGCGTCAATGTAATGTTATGTTCACTAAAAGTGTTTGTTTTTGCCACTGACAGGCTCAGATTGTTATTATAAGTGTCTGACAACATTACAGAAAGGACCCCACAGAGAAATAAAGCCTTTCTCTCGATCCGGTCTGTTTGTTATTGTGTCCAAGTCTCACTCAAGGAGACGTCTTGTGAAATCTGAATATCCGTATACTCTTGCTCAAATAAATATGAATTCAGAGACCTCATCCACATTGTGGAAATCATCTAAATATTCAGCAATGACAATGAAAATCTTTTAGATAACACTAAGCTACGCTTTCTGTTCTCCAACACAACAAACTCTCACGTTTCCACCATGAATGTATTCCTCTATTACACCGTTGTCTTACGGCAGCACGTCACCGCGCCAGATTTCAGAACGAGACTTCTCCTCGAGCGAGACTCTTTCCATGATGTCAGACACTTATAATCACAATCAGAGCCTGTCATGGCAAAAACAAACACTTTTAGTTGCTGTAAATGACGTCCAAGTTCTTTAAGTCCTTAAAGCAGCATTAACTTTCTTCCTTCTTACACTACTACTGTACTACTGTCCCAGCCCTTCATTGTTCCAGGTGGAAAGATCTGCTGCAAAAATACAGCAGAAGAGTCAAGCATTAGATGTAAACTACAACAAAGTATGCATCAACTGAAAAATATCAGCTGATTGGATTCAAACCAAAAGTCAAACCTCGTTTATTGTTAGATCTGGTGCTGATACGAAAGCTCTTGTTTCCGTCTGCTCAGTCAACTGAGATGTAAAAGTTAAATGTGGTAAACATGAAACGTTAACCCTGGCCTTGTGAAGAGCCAAGCTGCATTTTTAGTAAAATACATGTTACACATATGATTATGATGACCTGATATGACCTGATATGATTCATGTGAGACAGTTGATTCTGTTTGCTCTCGGCTCAGGCCTCGTCTGCTGCTCACCATACCGTCATACAATATGTTCTCCTGATTCTGCTCCAGACCAGCAGGTCTCAACACACACCCATTCAGCCAAGAAACACACACAGAACACACACACACACACAGATCCTTGTGACTGTAATGAGGTAATGGCAGAGTCACTGAGAGGCAGACAGAGCGCTCAGCAGGCAGGCAGGAAAACAGCTAGGTGACACTGACCTCAGAGCTGTAAGAGTCGTCTTAGAGATGCTGATTGTTGGAGGCTATGTGTGGGTGACGGGGGTCGCTGCTTCACAGGAATGAAACCTAACGTGTGTATGTACTGTGTGTATACAGGGAAGCGGTAATGGATAAGCTTACCTAAACTTTACTTATGAAATAAAGGATAACCATGAATGTATGCTCACATAAATATTGATGATTTAGAGTCAAAATAATAATTATAAGGGCTGTCAAAGTTAACGTGATAATAACGTGTTAAGACAAATCTGTTGCAATACCACTAATTTCTTTTAATGCAATATCACAACTTGTGATTTCTAGGGTTGTAGCGGGCTCAGTTTTAAAGCTAGAGTGAAAATACTGGTATCTTCACTACAGCTATACGAGCTTGTCGTGAAGGAGGCTAAATAACGCTCCAAACTTACGCTACATTTTGGTGAGGAAAAACTGGCATTGCCATTTTCAAAGGGGTCCCTTGACCTCTGACCTCCAGATGTGTGAATGTAAATGGGTTCTCTGGGTACCTACGAGTCTCCCCTTTACAGACATGCCCACTTTATGATCATCACATGCAGTTTGGGGCAAATCATAGTCAAGTCAGCACACTGACACACTGACAGCTGTTGTTGCCTGTTGGGCTGCAGTTTGCCATGTTATGATTGGAGCATATTGTTTATGCTAAATGCAGTACCTGTGAGGGTTTCTGGAGAATATCTGTCATTGTTTTGTGTTGTTAATTGATTCTAATAATAAATATATACATACATTTGCATAAAGCAAGTGTATTTGCCCACTCCCATGTTGATAAGAGGATTAAATACTTGACAAATCTCCCTTTAAGGTACATTTTGAGCGGATAAAAAATGTGCGATTAATTATTATAAGCGACTGACAGCCCTACTAATTAGAAAAATAAATGAATATTGTAATACTGTAGTAAGACAAGCAAAATTAGTAAAACTGTTTATATTCATGAATTAAAACCTGGGTGATTCTGTCATTTCCTTCATTTAAAATATTGTTTTAGCTTTATAACTACTTGTTTAATAGTAACAACAGATACTATATCAGAATTAATTTTGAAAAGGTAGAAAATGCAAAGACGAAGTATGAAACTGACTGAGCTGTAAACATAGTAGCTAACCTAAAACTGAAACAGAATTTTAATAACTAATACTAGAGAATGATACATTTTTTTTTTTTTCTGCCTCGTCTTTACTGAGGCAGCCAGCACAGATGGTCGCCCTGAGACCAACACTATGTGCCAAAGTCACAAGACTCAGAGACACCCGGCCGTCGTGGACTCTGCTGCCAGACGTAACAGTGGTCGGTGAATATGACTGAGACGGATAAAAAAAGCCAATCCCATCACAGGGTCAAGCTGGCCGGACGTTAGCGGAAATAACCGTGACGGCCAAACAGAGAGAGATGAGAGAGAGACTATTTTACATTTACATCTCAGGCACTGAACTCACACTCTACAAAAATGAGAAACGAAGACAGAGACTGACAGGACACGAGGCGCTTGTCAAAAGACAATTACAAAAAATCACTGTGCGAACAAAAAGAGTTTGGAGAGTATGAATTCCCCTGAATAATTACAAAACCCCACGAAATTTCTCTCCCTCGCCATCTCTCTTTTCTCTCTGAGTGTCAGTCCGCCTCCCTCTCCTCCCGCCTACTCCTCCCCCCTACCGGGAGTAAATAGGACGAGAGATCCGAGAGGCTGCTCTCCACATACAGCACAGTATATTAACATTATATCATTAATTTCTGGATTTAAGATAAAATAGGATAAGATAAGATAGAACTTTATTCATCCCGAAGGAAATTCTTGTGCCAGAGATTACTCAAAATTACAACAAGTTCAAGTGTATAAAATAAAAAGTACTATTTCTAGTACTAATGCCTCAAAGAACAATAAAGTAAGGTACATTCAGTAAAACGAGTAAATAAGATAAGTAAATAAAAAAGGTAAAGTAAGCTATAAAACAGAAAAGGAAATACTGCACATGATGGACATGAATATGAATATTGCACACAATGAACAGTGATATTGCACATGAGGATGGAAAACGTAGTATTGCAGACTACTGCTATTACTATTATTGCATATTACTACTATTGCAGACTACTAAGTTTGGAAGACTGATTCATTTACTGAAACTTGTCCTTCAGCATGTCCCTCAACAGTTACTCGCTCATGACAGAAATAAAGATTTCTGTTAGAACTGATCTGATAGCCAAACTCTCTGCTTTGTACTTCCAACCAGAGCCACTTTAACGTTTGTGTTAGTGAGCGTACTAAGACACCTGCCAGTGTATTAGTATTAAGTGTTTTACTTCACATTGTTATTGTCCGTATAGTAGTTGTAGCTTAGTATAACAGTGCAGTGCTTCGTTGAACATTTTCATGGTAGCTGTAATATGATTAGTTATTAATACAATCAATAATTGAAATAATAATCATAGATTGAACTTTAATAATTAAATTAGATTACTGCACTGTAGTTGTACTGAGATCTATGGAAGAGTATTAGGGCCAGGCATACGGAAACAAATGAGAGGAGGAAGATTTGTTGAAGAAATGCTGAAAATAAGAGAGAATGAAGTCGAAATATCGAGAATAAGGTCGAACTTTCAGTGTTCATGCCAGGCATTTTTTTTTGCATTTTGAGAAATACCATTTTGAGAATAAAGACAGAATGCAGATTAAATAAAACTACTAGCGTTTGCGCATTTACTGAAATTTCAACTTTGTTCTTGACATTTCAACTTTATTCCCGAAATGCAAAGTAAAAAAAAAAAAAAATTCCCTTATGCCTCAACCTAATACTCTTCCACAGAAACCTGTCAATCATATTGATTTCATTCTTATTTCATTTTATTCTACTTTTCTAGATTGTATCTTCCTCTGCATTGTGTTTTAAATGATGATCTAATGTATTTACAGTATGTATCTCAGGCAAAGCGAGTTTGAAAGGTGCTGTACACATAATAAGATTAGTAGCAGGAGTATTAACAGTAGTGATGATATTTGCAGTTTAGTATTAGAGTGTATTGCGATGCCATGTACTAGTAGATAAAGCTGTTTTAATTGTTAGTGTCAGTAGAAGTACAGGTGGTAATAGTGATGGTGGTGGTGGTACGAGGAGCAGTGGTTGTTAGTTGTAGCTGTTGGGAGGTCAGTTTTATTTCCGTACCTGGAGTTGAGGTGATCCTGACAACCTCTGACCTCCGTAGAGGACGGATGACCTCCATCCAGCAGCTGCTGAACTATCTGGTTAACGTCCAGGATCCTTCCCATCAGGCTGTTCATCTCCTGGTCCAGGCTCTCAAACCTGCAACAAAGGGCATTGTGGGATACGATGGGACAAAGTCAGTGGGTTAAGAGGTTTGTGCACGGGCCAGAAACCCAGCTGAGCTTCTATTTGGTGCCACGGAGATCAAACCTCCCCATTCCTCACCGGTGTGCCACCATCTCCACGTCCTCCAGTCTCTCTGGGATCTCCATCTTGTCCAACCACTGCTCCTTCTCATCAATCCACAGCTCGCAGGCATTGACCTCGCTGAACATACGGTAGACGGCGAGGGCGTCGTGTAGCCACTGCTGTCTGAGCACCGCCACCTCGGCCACCTCGGTATACAGCTGCTCCACCTCTCCCATACGCACCTGCACCTCCTGCAGAGAGGAGTGGGGAGAGGACAGAACAGTAAAAGGAAGGACATAGAGAGGGGGAAAAGACAAGATGTAGAAGGAAAAGCAAAATACTTTATACCCAAAAATGTTCCCTGCTCACCTCCTGCTCACGGTACCGCAGAGGCAGCGCCACCATGTGTTTGCGCAGTGCCAGTACATGCATACGATGTTTGTCGATGGCCTCGCTGACCCCTCTGTGTTTCTTTAGAAGGGACTGAGTCGAGTACTCATCATGTCCAAAGTCTTCGCTGGAGACTAGCCGGTAAGCGTCCTGCAGCCATGCCACCAGATCGTCCGTCTCCGTGGAGAACTGAAAAAAGTTTAGCGCCTCCTGCAGGTGGCCGAGACGCTGCGCAGCCTGGTCCTCCAGCCTCTTCCACTCGCCTTTCACCTCCATGATGCGCTCCTGGATCCCCGCCGTGCCGAAGTTCTTCTCACTCAGGATCTGCTTTCCTCGCTTCATGGTGTTCTGGAGGAGCGGGATAGGATGGAGGAATAACGGTGTTACTCCAAATAACTTCACACTGTATGCAGTAAAGTGGGACACTAGCCAACGTAGAACAGAGAGTAGGACAAACTGACTGTTAGGTGTTTTAAAGGGTTAGTCTGGATTCACCAAAGTTATACAATAACACAAACAAACAGATCGAGGCAGCGGTGGACCAGCAACCCCCGTGTTCTGCAAGGTAAAATAACTGTTTTGTCAAAGGAGTCTGGTGGCTTTGAAGAGAGCATAGATAACGGCTTCAGTTCCCCATCAGAAAGGGCTGTCTGACAGCGAGGTGAAGCAGTGAAAATACTCTAAATATAGCGTGCACTTAAACTGATATTGATTTTTTTAGGTGTCTAAAGGTCTAAAGGTGTCCATTTTGCTGCTGCCCCCGCCCACAGCAGTACATCGCGTTGCTCCCGTGCTGGTACTCCTGTCTGCTTCTCCAAACTGGGAGCGTGCCGACCGTCATCTACTGTAGGTAATACACTGACTATGGAGAAGTACCTCATACAACCCCACTTCAAAACACATGAACTATCCCTTCAAGTTAAGTGTTTTTTGTAGGTGAGCTCAAAAGTAATATATAAATGTATAAATTCACTGAAGTACATGAAGTTCAGAACAGAAACTCCAGGTACTGTAGGTGTTCCAGGTGCTCGTTCTCCCACACACAGAGAAAAGAACACAAACACACCTGCAGCAGCGACCGGTGAGCCAGCAGTTCTCCAGCCAGGGTCTTGTGTTTTTGTAGTAACTTCAGCACACTGCTCAGGTCCTTCCCGTAACCCTGAGCTCCCAGGATGGAGCTCTTCTCCCTGATCCAGGCCTCCGACTCCTCCAGCTCCTGACAGGAGAACAAACAGACAAACAAGATTTAAACAAAGATAATATTTTAAAAAGAAAGGTTTTAAATCCCTAAGCTAATTCTAAAACAGAAAAAAAGGTAAGAAAAAGGAAAAGACGGGGACAAAAAGAGGTGAAGCAATGGTGGGAAAAGAAAAAAAGCATGTCAAAGAGAAGCGATCGCTGAAAGAAAAACAGAGATAAGAAAAAATGTATGTAAGAAATGTAGAACAGTCCTCCCCCAGTAATCCCTGAAGTCCATCTAACACTGATCCCAGTCTGTTCCTGAGAGCCTCCCAAAAGGCAGAGGGGGAATTAGCCAAATGAATCAGTAATGGGATATAATTAGTGATTGTGAACCAATGACTCTTTGGACAAAGAAATCCGCTGTTCTCATTATACACTCATTACTTTCATAGTTCGTTCTAAAAGCTTATTCACTAACATTAATAACTCGTTCATCACCTCGGTGTTATCAAAGTGACAGACGGCTTATTCCGGAGATAGAAGCAGTCTGACACATGACTGCTGAATGAGACGAAATGATGCATATAACAAAACACAAAAGATACGTGATGAATGAAATAATGCTGTTGGAATTCTCCGATCTGTAGGCTACTTGTAGTTTGCATTTATATTTGTTTGTAATTATATATATATGTGGGAATGTGTGTGTGTATCTAGCGTTGTAGTCTATCCTTTATTCCTTTATGTCTGCCTTGTAAAGCACTTTGTAATTCGTTTTGATAAGTGCTTATGAATAACTTTAATATTATCCTTATTATATATGATATTATTAAAAAATGAAACCTTCATTGCATCCTTCACAACATGATACTAATAGCCTACAATCTAGTGTTAAATATTACAATTACACAGCGAGTTAGGACCTTCTACAACACGTGATGTTTGTTGTCAAAACTAAGACATCAGGCGTTTCCCATCATGCAATGGGTTTTGCAGTCTGTGGAGAGCAACTGCGGCGCCTGACTCTAAAAACTGCAGCCGCCTCGATCTCGTAAGGTCGTCGTTGCCCACGTGTGCATGATGTCAGAGCAAGTTGGGATCAAGTAGGACACAAATCTAACCGGCATGCATTGTGCACCGATCACCGGTGATCGATTCTGCGCAGGCCTCGCTCGTCTCCAACGAGTTTATCATCCCGTCGACCCATCCTACCTGAAAGAAGGCCCACAGTTGTCTCGACTCCTCGAGCTCATCCCGTCTTTTAGCTGCCAGTTGTTTCAGCTCCTCCAGACAGGAAGAGACATGGTTGACACGGTTACAGATCACCTGTGGGTCACACGGTTGGTAACCTGGGAAACAACAAAATGAGAATGAGAATGAAACACACACAGTGCTGTAGATACAGTATTACATTCATTACAGGAGTGTACTCTGAGCTGGACTACCTCAAAAACAAAAAAACATGCACAGAGTGTGCTGAGCAGATCACCTTACTGCTATCAAGTTCACAAAATCTATTTTCCAGTTGTCTCAAGGTCAAATACGTCTTCAGTTGACTAAATGAAATCAATACGGGATCATTGCTTCCTCCTCGTTTCATTTAGTCAGTCTATGACGGATAACAAAACACTGAGGAGCAGTTCAGAAACAATTGTTGCCTCTTCATCACAATTCAAATGACTCTTATATTTTTACCATCATGTAACAAAGGTTATATATGAATATTGTAGAAGTGTTGTTGTTAGTGTGCACACCCTGTAGCTCTTATCAAGTCGCCTTTTGGATCAAAATATGCATCAAATCTAATTTTCTAAACGTTCTGATTGATGGCCTTTTAAAAATATAACTTTTTCAAGTTCATTAGTATTCAGCATCCTGCAGTCAAATGATTATATATTAATACAGTTTACGACATGGAAATATCAGAGCACAGTGCTACTTTGCTTTCACCTGAGATCAATCCTTTAAGGTGATTCTAACCAGATCAATTAAAAACTGCATTTCTTTCAGCACCCCAATATGCAAACTGAGCTGAAACGCTAACAAAATGCCTGTAACGAGCTAAAACCACCAGATTTCAGCATGTCAAGTGATTATTTTAGCCCCCTATGTCTACCAGGGCTGCAGCTGATACCCAAAATGGTGATGGATGATGATGAAGTTAGCTGTTAGCAAGCTAATGTGAGCTATTTGGACAAAATGCTTGCTGCACGTCGGCATACTGAGTGTCAGGATCTCACAGTTTCCCCATCCGTCCTGCTGATGCTTTACGTTTGGTCCTCTTAAAGGATCGCTTTTTCAGTTCAGCAGCTTATAAAAACTTAGTTGTGGGTTCTTTACCGTGTTGGTAGTGCACAGCAGCACACAGCAGCACTACTAGACTTTCTGTCGTGCCTTCAATACAAAGTCAACGGAGAGCGATGAATTGTTTTCCCTTCCAGTGTGGGCTGGAGTTAATTAAGACTGTTGTTGTCACATAAAGCTAAAGACAGATCAAATGAAACACTTCACCAACACTATACACACTACAGGTGAGTAGTATACCCTCTATAGTGGTGAATTTGAGTGCAGCGGTGTTGAGCGTCTCGACCCTGTCAGCCTGCACTGCGATGTCGGCTTCCTGCAGGCTGTGTTTCTGCAGCAGGTCGTCCACCTCCAGGAGATGCTTCCCAAAGTCCTTCGACAGCAGCTGGATCTGAGAGAGAGAGAGAGAGAGAGAGAGAGAGAGAGCGGGAGATGACGGGGAACATGTCATTAAACATCAGGATGTCTGTCTTTTACTACTTTCATTTCTACTTTTTCTTCTACTCACTAATTCAATTATTCTCTCTTCCCTCTCATTAGATTTCCTTTGATAAATCAAAAACATGCAAATATACTTTTGCTCTGTGTCTTTCTTCTTTAAATCTCTGTCTTTCTTGATCTCCCCTTTCATTGTTTCACTCTCCATGTCCACTATTTCTTTCCTCTGTCTTTATTTAACGACTGAATATAGCAGAGTGTCTTTCTCTCTCTCACACGGCTTCTGGTACCTGTGTGTCCTCCATCCAGTCGATCATGTAGACCATGTCCTGAAAAGTCTTCTGCAGGGCCAGGTTCTTCTCCAGCCGGGTCCTCCTCCCAGCCACCAGCTCCTTCAGCAGACTCCACTGGCCCAGGATGTTCTCCTTTCGTGCCAAGATCCGCCGGATGTCGTAGTATCCTTCCGACTCCATCTCTCCACCGAGCTCCACCACCACGCCGATCCGCTCTTCATACGAGGCTATGTCCGCCTCGATGGCCTCGTGTTTCTTCATCGCCGCCTCGACCGCTGGTAGGTCATAGCCAAAATTGTCCTGTAGGCGGAGAGAAGAACACATCGAAAGAAAAAGGTGTGAGGTGTGCGAGGCAAAGAGAACGGGGAGACAAAGGGAGAGAGAGAAGGAGGACTAATCTAACGAAGATTTATAACCACTGAATCTGTGACGACCAAAGAAAGACCTTGACTTGCACACAGTAATACATGTACATTATATGTATATACATCATTTAATCTGAATGGAACAGTATCATTTATACTGATTTAGACTGATATAGTGCATGTACTAGTACTGTACAAGTTATACCTTCTACAGCTTTTAATTATAATATCAGTAAAACATCCAGACCCTATTAATGTGCAAATATTATTCATTTCCAAAGTTAAATAGACAGAGATGGCTCCTACTTCAAACAAAGAAGAAAAAACCAAAGACACTCTGAGTATTGAGTGTAATAAGAAGTATTTAAACTACAAACTCAGACACTTCAGTGGCAGAAGACATGACATAAGTGAGTTTAATGTGTGTGGATGTGTTAGTTGCATCTTATCTTTATATCACTAACCATCTGCAATATTCGACTTTGCATCCATGCAAAAGGGAAAACAGTTTGCATGAAACAATATATGATTTCTAATTTAAAGGGAAGTGGAACTGCCCAGCCTTTTGCTTATTTGCAATTCAGTCTTGACTAGAAGAAGCATGTTTATATCACAAGTGCATCAGGCTCCTCACCTGCGATACAAGTCTCTGGTTCTCATTGAGCCAGGCTTGTCTCATGGTGGTTTTGTGGTCAAAGCACTGAGCCAGCAGCTCCAGCTTCTCCTGACGAATCAGCTCCTTGCGTAGAGCCACGCCCCTCTCGTGTTCCGCCTTCTCCAGCCTCTCCCAGGCCTGGACAGAAAAGAGTGATGGCGATGTTTTAATCAGTCAATAACTCGTATTGGTTGCCACTTAATTTGAGTAAAAGGTGAAATACTGTGTACAAAAGAAAAACAACAGCTGGTGGATGTGTGACCTTGTTGATGTCTGAGATGAGCTTCCCATCATGAGGCACGTAGGGTTTCTGGTTGTTGGCTCTGAGCTTGCTTTGGATGGTGAACAGAAGGACCTCGAGGTTCCCCTTCTCCTGAAACCTGAGCGAGAAACACAAAACTTTAGTTAGTGATCCTGTTTCACAATACGGCGTCTTCTCTTTCAACTGTCCCCTCCTGTGTAGGACACGCTGAAAGTACTTCCAACTTTGTTCAAGAAAAACTCAGCCGCAAAGTTGGTCAGGGTTTCAGTGTCTTGCTCAAGGACGAGTTAGCAGCATGGATGCTCGCTCACGGGGCGGTGTGAGGACTCTCTCCTTGCTCTCTCTGCTACCCGGCTGTCCAGTTTCATGGCCATTCATCACTCTGGGGGAGTCTACTGTATGAACACCTGGGTGTTTAATACTGCTGAACCAATATGGTGACATATTCTGAACCGATGCAGAGCCACTCCATAAAAAAGAGTTATGTTTTATATGAAAGACATTCAGGACCTTGATTTATGAAGACAGAACGTGTGCATGTGGACTCGTGTAAATTTTGGGTGAAAAATCTATTAATTCTGAGACAGACATCAGCTATAGCAGGAAGTAACTATTATTTTCATTATTGATTTATCTGCTGATTATTTTCAGAATGAATCGATTGTTTTGTTCAGAGTTCAAGGTGATGTAGTTGATAAATTCTATGTATCGACTTACTGATTAATCTAATTACTTTGTAGTTACAATTACAGTAGAACGCACAAATCAAAGCCGGGTTTCCACCAAAAAGTTCCTGGTAAATTTAGTCCCGGGACTACTTTTTAAGGATCTAAAAAGGTTCCTTCAGCATATAGTTGTCTGCGTTTCCATAGCAGTCTCAAGAACAGCGAAGATTAGTGAAATTAGTCCGCTGACGTATGACAAAACAAATGACATGTGACGAGGGCTGCTGGTGGTCACAGCCTGCAGTTCAGTGGGCCTGCCCGTTTCATCTAAAAAACTTTGTCTCACTGCAACGACATTTACTGCTGCATAGTATTTCCTGATGCACATTGGATGTAATAAATGAAATGCAGCAGAGGAGAATGAAACTAATCGTGTCTGTCTCCACAGTAACTCATCTGTTGAGTGTTTGAGGGTTGTTTATTTGTGCTTTAGAACATAACTGCCATGAAACAATCACAAAATATCTTTTGGTTTGATGCAAAGAGTTCCTCAAAAGGTTCCTAGTTTTGGGGAAAAGTTCCTGCTGTCGAAACGGGGCTCAAGCTGCTAGTTGTATTTACAAACAGTGTGTTAATGACTATATACTCTTCAGTATGAATTCATACGCATGCATGAGTAGGCATACTTTATGTTTGTGTGTGCTATGTAATAAATAACATTAAAAACATTAAAACATCAAGATGTCATTTTAAAAATCCACAAAAACGTACTTGATGGGCTTCTCTATGGTGCAGTAGGTTGTGAAGGCCTGGAGCTGCTGCTGAACTCCGGTCAGAGAGTTGGCAAACTTCTGGTTGCTGATGACCGCGATGGTCTTTTCTATCCAGTCCAGCAGGTCTGACGCCAGAGCCTCATAGCGGTTGACGATATTCTCTGCCTCAATGCAATTATCTAGTACCTGAGTCAGACAGACGGAAGAAGGTCAGGAGGAGGATTCAGAAAGAAAGAACGGGATACAGAGTTAAGAAGATACAGATACAGATTCTTCTACCTCCTCTCCAAAACAAAGGGACCTGGTTATTAAAACCAGTAAAAACACTGAATAAAGGATGGACAGGATGCGAGCCGAGCTGCCGCTAACGTTTGCTCAGCTTGTTCCCCTGATAACTTCAGATCTAGACGTTCAGGAGGTTTTTACCAGGAGCTGAATTATCCACAGAGGTCTCCTCCTCTTCAAAACAAACTGACCCGGTGATTTCAACCAGTAAAAACACAGAATACAGCAATTTCACATTAAAAATCTGTGTTTCTCGGACGTTGTTTGGCAGAGACAGGATGCAAGCCGAGCTGCTGCTAATGTTTGCTCAGCTTGTTTCTCTGATAACTTAAGGTCCAGATGTCCGATGACTAAAATCCTTCATCTGGTTAAAATATAGAGTTAAAAACAGCCAAGATCTAAAAAAGTGTATCTTAAAACTGGATAAAAAGTACATTTATGACAACCACAATCCTGACGCATGTGCAATGACGCTATTGACAAGCAACCAAATAAAATGGACCGTTACCTTGATTCAAATTAGGGATTTCTCTCAGTTTGAAAATTGTTGGAAACATATGGGATAAGTACACAACTCAACAAAATATAAAACATAGATCTAGTCGTTTTTAGACATTTTAATGTGGAAAAGTTACATATTATACCTTTAAGCCCCCGTGCATTTTGATGATTTGTTACGTGTGTTTTAGCGAGCAAACACTTCTGGCCCTTCACCTCTCATTGAATGTCTATGTGTGTGTATCTGCACATGTGTGTGTGATCTGTTACCTTGCCAACCCTCTTGCCCTCCACAATAAGAGCCTTCATCTTGGAGAAGTAGTGG
This sequence comes from Sebastiscus albofasciatus, assembly GCA_916701655.1. Lineage (NCBI taxonomy): Eukaryota > Metazoa > Chordata > Actinopteri > Perciformes > Sebastidae > Sebastiscus > Sebastiscus albofasciatus. The sequence goes on from CAKAOI010048553.1 coordinate 71,414, forward strand.
TAGTAGGAGACCACATAGGTGATGATGGATTTTTCATCTGGGTTCTCTGTGTTCACATCTGCACCGGAGGGAGGTGGCGGAGACAGAGAGGAGAAGAGTTAACATCTCCATGGCTTCAGGTGGAGGCACACAGTAACTATCTATCTCAGTGAGTAAAAAATAACATTTCTATGGCACTATTATGTATATAATAAGGATGTATTTCTGTGTGTAATGCGGTTTGACTGACACCAAGACCAGTTAAACCTTCTCACCCTCAGGGTCCAGGAGCTTGGTGAGGCCCAGGTGCTGCTCAGCGATGTTGAAGGCTTGCTGGAGGTTGTGGGTTGCATTGGACCGCGTCAGCTTGTGGAACTCTATCAGGTCAGGTCTGCAGGGCGCAAGATGATGAAACAGAATCTGTCATGTTTGTATGACTCTAATCCTAAAATCAAAGCCGTTACACGTCTTTCCACTCTTTCAGTGAGTTCCAATCCGCGTACTTCTGTACTTACACTCACTACTTTGAGTGCATAAGTGCGTTCACACTGGGAAGTACGGCAAAATGCAGTGCACTCAAAGTACCCGGATGTTGTGCTCAAAATGGTCAGATCGTTGAGTGTGGAGCGCTGGACACTTTCCACACTCAACTGTTGCCATCTTGGCTACGTAGCGGAAGGGGCGGAGCCACGACCACTATTCAAACACACGTAGATAACAGAATAAAACAATGCAACACGTAAACATACCGGTGCATTTTCAGCCAACAGGAGGACACACCGTAGGTGACGACGTTGGAAACGTAATTTCCACTCTGCTTTAATTTTTTTAGAAGATATTTTGGCAGGTAGCGAGCCGCGGTCAAATGTTGTGATCGTCATTTCCGGTCAGTGCGCCGCAGAGTATTCGATTTGAGACGACCCTACCCCGTTGAAATTGACGCACTACTCAAGTGAGTACAGACATTGAAGTGTACTTCAGGAAGTACGTGGACTGGAACACACTCTTTGTCTTTTTAACATGTTAGCACGCTATAGAGATGCGTTAAATCTACTCCCTACCTGTGTCTGTGTATGAGTGCGTTGAAGGCGAGGCCGTCTCTCCAGCAGGTAGTGAAGTTCTGGATGTTGACCTCAGGGTACCTGGAGCACAGAGAGATCTTCTCTTACATCTTTAAATGCAAGCCAAGGAGCACCAACACTAACATACCGACTTGGTACGTTACATAAATGATCATGAAATTCACAGTTTCCTGTATTTTTATTTCACTGCTCACCCTGCTGTCTTCATCTGGCACCAGAGCAGCAGGGCATCCTTGGCAGAGCGAGTTTCTCTGTTGTCCTCTGTCTCTATTTTGATCACCTGGATCTGAACAAGAACACAGCGAAGCAACAGTTCAGCGATTGTGGGCGAGATATTGTGGTGTAGACCCTTCAGCATCTGTTCCATAAAGTATTAAATACTGCGCTGCTTTCTTTTTGGGGAAAATACATTCACATTTTAGGTATTTACCTGTCCCTTACTGAAGACTGTGTCTACTAGTGTGTTTAGTGTCTGGAATTTGAACTTACCTCTTACATATTTAACTAGAGTCTATTATATAGGGAGCAGTGAAAGAGTGAATGGAGGAGGACTGGGGAAACAGCCGCGAGTGCACCACCAGCCCTGTTTGAATCACAACTCAGATGTCTGGAACTAGTCAAGAACAAAGGTCAGAGCCACATTGCCCTGACAGTACTCCTGAAAGCTCAAAGGAACACACACTGTGAGAGAGCATTAACAGTAAAAACACGCACGAGCAGTTAGAGCTGATGATTTCAGTGCAAGGAAAGGAAGTGCAGAGCCATTATAACGCCTGATGATAGGTGACAGTGACAGCCATTCAACCAATAACATCACAGTGACATGATCCAAGGTAATTGGGGACATGACACCCTGGAATCAGCTGCTACCCATGTCGTTAGGCACAACATTACACACACAGTCTTACATATAACAACACACACACACGCGCATGAACTCACATGCATAAAACAGATGAACACATGTACAGTAGGTACACATGAACACAAATGCTCACCAATAGAGACCAGATGAGGTTTGGGATTACGCTAGAATCATTTGTCTGTCTCTTTGTTCTGAGAGAATATCACACATATCTTGTGTTGTTAATTGTACTACTCTACGAGCCTCTACAATTGCCCCTCGGGGACAAATAAAGTGATTTGAATTGAATTGAATTGAATTGAATTGATAACAATGTGAAACCAGCACTAGATGTTATTTCAGCACATAATTACGTCATAATTAATATATAAACGTAAATTAAATATCGGATATCGGGCCGATAATGACTCAAATAGCTGGATCGGATATCGGTGACAATGGGACCAATTTACTCAATTCAATTCTATGTTTATATACTATAAACATTATATACTGGAATTTTAATTCCTGTTTAAGTTTTGACCAATTTGTTGCTGCATTTTAAAGGTTTATACTTGACCTGTAATTCCTGTTCATTTTGAAGATCTTTTACCAAGTTGCTGGTGTACGATGTATTATTATAATAATAAATAACAATTCAATACATTTATATCTATGTATTTATTTGTTACATTTTGTTTTACAAAGTTAAGAAGGCAAGATTTAAGTCAAGCCTGGTGTTGCCTTACACATAATAGAATGATCCCAGTCACTTCCACACAGTGAAGTGGTGGACACACTGCCCGCATGAGGCTCGCGTCTATTTTATAGACTAGAAGGCTCGCGTCTCGGCTGCTTCTCTCAGCAGCAACAGACAGTGAAGGTGATCTATTGACAGTATATGGACATCATATCAGCTACATAATACAGTTTCCATGTCTGGACATCTGTAGAATATGTCACAGACAGTGAAGGTGATGTTCACTGTCTGTGAAGTTAAGTAAACTTGTTTTTAAATCAACACTTCCTGCTTTCATTTTGAACTAAAAGCCCTAAAGCGGGTTTTCTTTGCACAGAATTCCTTAATTCTGAAATATGTGCCGGACAGTGATGTGGAACAAGCAGTGACTTGGAGAGTTCCATGAATGAATATAGTATGGAGATTTAATTGTGTATTATTACTATTATTTACTAATTACCACACGTTTCTGAACCTTTCTCGGTCTAACATAAATATAAATTATATTTATCATGAAGTTAAATGGCCATTAAAAGGCAAACTCTATGCAGAAAGAAAGGGCTGACAGCAGCAGCAGAAACACAGCCGACACGCACCCAACTCGCATCTAGTGTGAACACCAGACTCCACCATCACGCAGCCACCACGCGACGCAGACGCCACGCGAGCCTCATGCAGGCAGTATGTCCACGGCTTGAGGCATACAGCTTATTAATTAAACACTGGTATCGGATCAGCACTCTCGTATCGGCTGATACGCAAAGCCCAGGTATCGCTAATGATATCGGGACTGAAAAAGTTGTATCGGTGCATCCCTAGATTAAATCAATAATCAGTAAATCCCATAAATAATCAATGGATTAACCATTAAATATGATGAGTTAGCTGCTGTTCTAGATAAAACATGAGGAAGACGCACAGAAAATAAACTTGCAGTGTTGTTTAACACAGAAAACTAATTCTAAGTTGAAAACACGAGTACAATTCACACTTCAACATGATTCCTCGGGTTTGTCTCTTATTATGTTAAGAGGCTGTAACTCAGTTGTTCTTTCTTTGCTGTCAACCAACTAAAAATGGTAAGAAAAGACAACAATGTTAAAACAATGTGCCAGATAACCCCACAGGGAATGTATAAAATAACTACAAACATCTCACCAATAATCTGAATCTGTATATCTTGTCATATATACAGTAAAGCTACATCAATGTATCTCCATTCAGACTCATTGTAAACAGCAAGGCAGTGTGTTAGGTAAGCAAACACACATACATACTGCACACAACACAAGGACGTTCGACCAAACATATACAACACTAGAATTGCAGTCACTGCAAATAATAACAGTCTGTTATTATTTGTGAATGGTTCTGTAAATACAGTAGGATTACCTCTTCCTTTGCCTGTCAATCCTCTCCCTTCTTTCCCCTCTCTCTCCCTCTCTCTCCCTTTCTTTCTGTCTCGCTCACTCTTTCCGCCTGTGTGCAGTTACTGCAGTGGTTTGGCCCTACAGTACCTGCTGACTGGACAAAGCAAACTCTCACTTTCACCACAGAGGAAG